>RJWM01003274.1:0-58022 GCA_004363535.1 Dasyprocta punctata | reverse complement strand
CTGCGGAAGCCACACAGGCTGGGTGGAGCTCACAGCCTCTCTGCCAGGATTCGTGATCTTGGAAGAAGCGCTGCCCTGTGAGCGAGACAGGGCCCTGCGAGCCCGAGGCAGCGCCTGCAGCGGCAAATGCACGCTCACCGCCAGCCACATGCGGCCAGGATTTTCCCCGCACCTCTGAGTCAGAGGTCTTTGTCTGTATGAAGCACAGTGGCCACTGTCTGGGAAACGGTGACCAGCAGGCCCGCCAGGAGCAGGGCACATGCTTCCGCGCTGTCATCCCAGACCAGGCACCCAGTGCGCACCCGGGCGCCAGGGTATTTCGCTGGCCTCTGGGCTTTCTGCGGGGCAGAAGGACACCACCCTGCCCCAGGTGGTGACTTGGCCCCAGACCTGCCCACTCGTGGCCCTCTCTGCAAGCCTCCCGCCTACCAGATCAGGGTCACAGCCACTGAGAACAATGCTGGACGGGCTGAGCAGCGGGGACAGGGGTCCGTGGGGCCCGTCCTCCCCAAACTGGGCCACTGTGGGCCTTTCATCTCCTGCCTTCCTCTCCGGGCCCCTCCAGCGCCTGCCTTCGCTCTACCCGCCCCTCCAGCCCCAGTGCAGCAATTACGGCGCTAATTAGGAGGCTTTGATCATCTTTAGAAATGGCCACATTGGGCAGGGACGCTGCCAAGCAATTAGGGCCAGCGGGGCTGGGAGCTCAGTGCCTTCCTTGGGGGCCGGGGCTGCCAAGGACCCCCCAACACTCACCGCTCTCCTCCCTCCAAGAGTGTCTGCCCCCAGCGTAGCTGCAGACTCCTCGGGGGACACAGGCAGATGGGGATCCCCCCAGCCCCTGCCCCCAACCCCCCTCTGCCTGGCCCCCGGCCCAACCGTCAGCTCCTCTTCCCTGTCTGGGCCCCTTTGATGGAGCCGCGGGAACAAGGGCCCCTTTGACACAAGGGGGGCTCAGAGCGAGGCTATGGGACTTCAAAGGTGAGGGTCGAGCCCACTACCTCATCCCCTACCCCAACCCCAGCCCTGGCCCCCTCCCGCACAATCCCTCGGCCTCTATATAGCCCCTGCTGCCCCGTTCCTGCAGGGTTCCCAGTGGGCGAGGGCCAGGTGAGCCACAGCCCTGGGCAGCGGGGGTTTGGATGTAGGCAAACAGGGTCAGACGATCTGAGGGACGACAATTCCAGCCCAGGGGCAGAAGAGCAGCAAGAGGCAGGCACGAGAGGGTAAGCATAGCCAGGGTGGCCCCGGGAGGACAGGGGACAGGCCTGCTCATCACCATGCTGCTGGCCACACTGCTGCTGCTGCTGCTGCTGCCCCTCCCGGAGCCCTGGTCCGCCAACGGACACCCCCTGTACATGCGCCTGCCCCCCAGCACCCTGCAAGGTGAGCCAGGCTGGACCAAGGCAGGAGGGGCGAAGCGGAGGGGGGCGGGGAAGGGAGAGGGGCTGTCACCCCCCACACCGGAGGCCCTTTCTGCCCACCTGCTGGGAGAAGGGGCCAGGAGCTCGGTGTAGGAAGGAGAGGAGGGGCAGCCTGCTGGCACGGAAGTGCGGCTGGTCAGCACTGCCAGAGGCCTTTCAGGGGAGGCCAGGGCAGCAGGGCGGCGAGGCCCGGAGCAGCAGGGCCTGGGTGCTCACAGGTGGGCACCGCGCTTGCTCACCTTCCATCAACAGGCTTGGACTCTGTGATGTCCAGAACCTGGGGCTTTCCTGCTGAAATTTGTTTGTTTTTGTTTTGTTTGCACTCCTGGATCCAGGGCCTTCACACTAAACCATATCCTCAGCACTTGTTGTATTTTTAAATTTTAAGACAGGGTCTCACTAAGTTGCTAAACTGTCCAGGCTGGGATGGAAATTGAGATCCTCCTGCCCCAGCCTCCCAGAGTGCTGGGATTACAGATATACCCCTGCCACACCTGGCTTCGTTCTAGTCTCTGCGGAGATTCCAAATCTGGGGTCTCTGCTCTGAGGGTTGGGCCTAGGGCTCTGGGAGCCCCACCTGCTTCCCCACAGCTCCCAAAGCAGGCCTCGGAGCTGGACCAGCAGGCTGGATGGAGGCTCTTGCCAACCTCGGATGCTTTGTGCCCCATGTCCCAGCAGTTCTGTCGGCCCAGGGGACGCAGGCTTTGCAGGCTGCCCAGAGGAGCGCGCTGTGGGCGCTGAAGCGAGTGGCTATGGAGCTCCAGCTCAGGATGCACGAGTGTCGAGGTCCGCACTGGGCTCCCCACCCCGCACCCTTTGCCTGTCCCCCCCTCCCTGGCCTTCAGACGCCACACCCCTGGGGACACAGATGGGAGGAGCCTGCCACTGTGAAGGCAGGGCTGTGGCCCCAGTCGGGCCCAAGTGCTGCACCCCTCTGCAGGGGGTGGGGCGCAGGGAAGAGGGGAGAAGGTGGCAGTGACACTCAAATCGCCGTTTCTCAGCAGGACCTGGATATCCCAGGCCTCAAGTCCCCCTCCTCCAGGACCCACCAGAGCCAGGTGAGGCTAAAAAGGTTGGGGGGCAGGGTGAACCAGGTGGGCCTGGATGTGGCTAGGACTTGTCCCTCAACACTGCCTCTGCCATTTCAGGGCCTTGTGGCGAAAGGCGGCCGGGTGCTGCCAATGTGACCCGAGCTCACGGCCGCATCATGGGGGGCAGCGTGGCCCCGCCCGGGGCTTGGCCCTGGCTGGTGCGGCTGCAGCTCGGCGGGCAGCCTCTGTGTGGCGGCGTCCTGGTGGCGGCCTCCTGGGTGCTCACGGCAGCGCACTGCTTCGCGGGGTACGTCGAGTCAGTCGCCCCGGCGCCTGCCAGCCCGCGTCCCGCAATGCACCAGCAGACGACGGCGACGCGCCGGAGACCGGTCTCTGCTGCCCCCTGGCGGAAGTCGGGTCCGGCCTCCAGGCGCGCGCGCTCAGGCTGCGGTGCAGACCCCAGCGCCAGGGCGATCCGCACCGCGCGTCCGCAGCCCCTCCCCGGTGGAGACACGGGTTCGCCAGGGGGTGTGGATGCCCGGCCCAGGGTCCCGGGGATTGCTGCGCCTTTGTCCTCCTGCCCATCAACGGCCACTCGCCCCGCAGCGCCTCAAATGAGCTCCTGTGGACCGTGATGCTGGCCGAGGGGCCCCGGGGGGAGCCGGCGGAGGAGGTGCCGGTGAACCGCATCCTGCCCCACCCCAAGGTGAGGGGCAGGCCCAGGCCCGCACAGCTGGGAACAGCACCCCGAAGCCCAGCCCCTGACCTTGCTCTGTCCCCGCGCTAGTTCGACCCGCAGACTTTCCACAGTGACCTGGCCCTCGTGCAGCTGTGGACGCCCGCGAGCCCGACGGGGCCCGCGCGCCCTGTGTGCCTGCCCCAGGCGTCCCCGGAGCCCCCCGCCGGCACTCCCTGCGCCATCGCAGGCTGGGGGGCCCTCTTCGAAGGTATTCGGGGGCCTTGAGTGAGCAGGGAAAGAATGGGGGTTTGAGGTGGAGAATGGAGTTTGGGGAGGCCGGAGTGTAAGGACCAGCGGAAAATGCGGCAGGATCTTGCAAAGAGGCAGGACAGCGGAAGACGACCCCGAAGGCGGGCGCCCCTCCGAACCCGAGCCCCTTCTCTCCCCTGCAGACGGGCCTGAGGCCGAGGCCGTGAGGGAGGCCCGCGTTCCGCTGCTCAGCCCCGACACCTGCCAAAGGGCGCTGGGGCCCGGGCTGCGCCCCAGCTCCATGCTCTGCGCGGGTTACCTGGCGGGGGGCATCGACTCGTGCCAGGTAGGAGCACGGGCCGGCCGCGGGGGGCTGTCGGGGTGCTTTCCCTCCGGGTCGGCCTGTCCTTCAGTTTGTCTGAGCTAGGGTGTCCTCCGGGCTAACTTGGGGGCACGCAGCGACCACGCGAAGAGCTCCGAGCCGCCGCTCAGAAACCCGTCCAGGGCCGCTTGGCTGCCCCCTCCCGAGGGCCGGCAGGGGGCATCGTTACCGTTCGCGTTCCCGCGGGCTCTCAGCCTCGGTTTCCTCATCTGCTCTCTCGCTCCCTTCTCTCTCGGTTCCTGTCCCACAGGGTGACTCTGGAGGCCCCCTAACCTGTTCTGAGCCTGGTCCCCATCCCAGAGAGGTCCTCTTTGGAGTCACCTCCTGGGGGGATGGCTGCGGGGAGCCGGGGAAGCCCGGGGTCTACACCCGCGTGGCTGCGTTCAAAGACTGGCTCCAGGAGCAGATGGGCGGTGAGCGCCCCCTTTCGCGCGCCCCCTCCGAGTGTCCTCGCAGTTCCGTGTCCACGCCCTGCGGGTCCCCAGTTCCCTTCCGCCGTGGGAAAGCCTTCCAGGGAAGGGCTGCGGGGGACCAGGGCCCCAAACAGGGGTTGAGTTGGCCCCCGGCCCGCCCGCAGCGGCCCCTTCCACGCGCGAGCCCAGCTGCCGGGAGCTGCTGGCCGGAGACCCGCCCGAGGATCACCCAGCCGACGCCGCCCGGCTCTGCGCCTTCTACGCGCGCCGGTGCCCGCTGCCCGAAGGCGCCTGTGCGCGCCTGGCCCGCCAGCAGTGTCTGCAGCGCCGGCGGCGGTGTGGTGGGTCCCGGCACCCCGGCGGGGCGGGGCGGGGCTCCCTGGTCGCCCCGGTACACTCAGCCCCTCGCCCGGCCCTGCAGAGCTGCGCTCGCTGGCGCACACGCTGCTGGATCTGCTGCGGGGCGCTCAGGAGCTGCTCGGCGTGCGCCCAGGGTTGCGGCGCGGGGCCCTGGCCCTGACCCGTCCCGCTCTGTCGCAGCGGGAGCCCCCGGAGGCCGCAGGCCGCGAGCAGCGGCTGAACTCAGGTACCCCGCACCCCCCGCCGCGCCCAGCCCCAGCCCCACCCCGCGCCAGGCTTCCCGAAACACTGCGTCTTCCCAGGACCGCGGGCTGCGAGAGTGCGGCTCCAGAAGCGGAGGCCAGAGCCGCGCAGGAGCACGAACGGTAACGACGCCCCTGCCTGCCACAGGGAGAGGTGTAGCCCCGCGGCGGGCCTGGGCCCGGAGGGCTGGGGGCGGGGTCTGCGCTAGGAAGGGGTTACCCTGCGGGGCAACAGGCCAGACCCGCGCTCACCGTCCTTCTGGTACAGTGGGGAGCCTGGGGTGGGGGCGACTTGGGTCTTTGGCGCCCCCTCTGTGTCAAACAGAAGTACTCTGCCTAGTATTATCACTTAGCCTCTCTGAGCCTCAGTTTCCCCATCTGTAGCATGCACAGGATGCTACAACCGCCTTGGGAGGTTGTCCCGGGTTTCTGGTGGGAGACCCGCCCGCAGCCCTCTGTGATTTAGGGGCCGCTCCGCTTCCCGAAGGTTGCCCTGGGCTGGAGCCCCTGCGGCAGAAGCTGGCCGCCCTTCAGGGTTCCCACGCCTGGATCCTGCAGGTGCCTTCCGAGCAGCTGGCCATGCGCTTCCAGGAGGTGCGTCCCCTGGCGGCCCAGACTCCTCCAGCGGCCTGGGAGGGTGGGAGGGGGGCCCAGGCCGAGAAGGGGCAGAGGACCCCCCACAGAAGGACCTGCCCCCCAGGCTGGGGTAGGGGCAGGGGTCCAAGGAAAAGGGAGTAGGGGGCTTCGGTGGGCGAGCGGAGCAGGGATAGAGGGCAGGGAGGCAGAGGAAAACGGATGCACCTGGAGAACAGTGTTCAGTGAAATGAAACGGACACACGCGCAAGCCCAACATACAGTGTAAGTAATTTAAGAACGAAATAAAAGATCGATCATAGGAAACAGGCAGCTAGAGCTTTTTCAAAAAGGGAGGGGACCAAGAGATGGAGGGCGAGGTGGAGGATGGCCAATGCGTACTAAGATTAAAAATAATAATAAACATTGAGAGGTTTAAGAAGGAGGGGCCCTGGGGTGTCCAAATTAGGAAGGTAGTGGTAAGGGGGCAGGGCTAGGTGAGTTTCTGGGTTGGGGAGGAAAGGGTGACCCCAGGATTCCCACTGGGGAGTGCGTTCTGAGCCCCTGACCTCCCCACCTCTGCAGGTGCTGGCCGACTTGAACTCCAAGACGCTGGCGGGGCTCTTCAGAGCGTGGGTGCGGGCCGGCCTGGGGGGCCGCCGCGTGGCCTTCAGCGGCCTAGTGGGCCTGGAGCCGGCCACACTGGCTCGCAGCCTCCCACGGTTGCTGGTGCAGGCCCTGCAAGCCTTCCGCTCAGCCGCCCTGGCCGAGGGCAGGCCTTCGGGGCTGGAGGTGGGGAGGAAGAGGGTTGTCCCAGGCCGGCAGCCACAGAGGGGACCCACAGCTCCCAGGAGCTAGGGGGGCTGGGGAGCGTATGCCGAATGTCACTGTCCCCGTGGACGGGGCCTGTTTCCTCCCAGATGTGTGATCAGAGACTCACAGTTGCTTTAATAAATGTTATTTATAAGCCAAGGAGACACTGGTGCTTCTTTGGAATGCGGGATCGGGGGAGCAGAGGTCACCAAGGTCTCAGGGGTGGGGCAGCCCCCTCTGAGCATATCCGCTGCCTCCCGACAGAGGAGCAGCAGCTGACCCGCCTGTCACCGCCTGCCCCACTAGTCCAGGCCTTGGGCGCCAGCCTGCTGGCTGTCCCCATCCCCTCGGCACCTGCCCGAGGTGTCAGGTTGCGTTTCCGGCTCTTCTCCCCTAGGCCCCTCCACCCCCACCCTGCACCTGTCCCCTCTCCCGCCCACCCTCAGTCCGGGTCTTCAGATGGGAGGGGCGGACACAGGACCTGGTCCTCGGTCCCGGGGCAGGATGGAGGGCCCTGCGCTGACATTGGGGCTGTTGGCCGCCCTGGTGGTGAGCGGTAAGGGGGGACATCGCCCCCACTTGGGGATCCCTTGTGTGCTCCAGACCCCCCACCATGTGGCCTCTTCCCTGGGTTCATGCCCAGCTCCCCGCTCCCACTCGGGTGCCCCTGCCTGCCCCTCTCCGCTCAGGGCCGCTGCATCCTGCCCTCCTCAGGCGGCTGGGCCCTCAACGAGGAGGAGAGGCTGATCCGGCACCTGTTCGAGGAGCGAGGCTACGACAAGGAGCTGCGGCCCGTGGCCCGCAAGGAGGACAGCGTGGACATCACGCTGGCCCTCACCCTCTCCAACCTCATCTCCCTGGTGAGCCACCCCTCCCGGGCCAGGCTGGGCAGGAGCAGGGACAGCTTCTCCAGGACCAGGTGCCCATGGTAGCCTCCTTCCTGGGAAACCTGCCCTGGGCTTCTGCCAGCCCCCTGGTGCCCACAGGCCTCCTGCACCCCAGGCACATGCCCCTTCCTCTCCAGCCCCAAGTATGGGGTGTACCCCCAACACCCCACATCACACCACCCCCATGCCACACCCCAGCAACCATCTGTTCTCCCTGGTCTGCCCACCCACCCTGGTGGTCAGTGCCCGGCTGTCACGGGTCCCTCTGGTGCCAGCCGGATGAGGTGCCTGGTGGGTGGGGGAGAGAATGGGGGCCTTCCAGGACCAGCCCGCTGTCCACTTCCAGAAAGAAGTCGAGGAGACACTCACCACCAACGTCTGGATAGAGCACGTAAGGACCCCCAAGCAGGGGTGGGCAGGTGCAGGCCCAGGCTCCCCTGAGCTGGTGTCCTCTCGGGGAGTCCCAGCCCCACTTGATGCTGCCCTCCAGGTGTGGCTCCTCCCCCTAACAGGACCCCCAGGTCAGCCACCCTTTTCCCTACCTAGTCTTCTGCCAAGTGCCTTTCAGAGGATTGGGGCTGATCTGAGGGACGATTGGCCCTTTATCCTGATTTCTCTCAGAAGACACTCTTCTAATAAAGCTCTCAAAACTGTTGGAAGTTCCTAAGATAGACACAGATCTCTGCGTGGAAACAGCGCTCCCTTGGTTGCGCAGTGTGTGCCCCGCGCAGCTGTCCGTGACCGATCAGAGTCCCCTGTTTTTGCCAGTCGCCCTGGAGCAGTTAGATCACAGCCCTCAGCCCATTCCGCCTTCCCCTGAGAGGCAGGGGCCCTGCGGGAGGCCGGCAGCAGCAGGGCCCACTGCTCATGTGCTTTGGGCTCCCAGGGCTGGATGGACAGCCGGCTCCAGTGGAACGCCAGCGAGTTTGGGAACATCAGCGTGCTGCGCCTGCCCTCGGACCTGGTGTGGCTCCCGGAGATTGTGCTGGAGAACAAGTTGAGTGGAGCCGCCCGGCCTCCCCTCTAAGCTGCCCAGCCCCGGCCCCGCCCGTGTCTGGCCCGCCACAGCTCACAGCAATCCCTGTCCCTGCCCCCAGCAATGACGGCTCCTTCCAGATTTCCTTCTCCTGCAACGTGCTGGTCTATGACTCCGGTTATGTGTACTGGCTGCCGCCTGCCATCTTCCGCTCTTCCTGTCCCATCTCGGTCACCTACTTCCCCTTCGACTGGCAGAACTGCTCCCTCAAATTCAGGTGCACCCCATCTTCCAACCTCCCTCCCCCGGTTACCCTGCCACAGCCGCCTCCGGCAGAGGCCCCGGCTTGTCCTGCCTGCTCAGAGCTGCCTTCTTCGCCACGGCCTCCATGTCCTCCGCTGGTAGCCGAGGGTCACCTCTGCCCACTGCCGTCCCCAGCTCACTCAAGTACACGGCCAAGGAGATCACGCTGAGCCTGAAGCAGGAGGAGGAAGACGGCCGCACCTACCTGGTGGAGTGGATCATCATTGACCCCGAGGGCTTCACAGGTGCGCAGGAGCCGGGCAGGTCCCCGTCAGTGGGGCTCACAAACACAACCCAGGCCAAGGGGCCCCAAGGCCGCCCTAGGTGGGCGCAGTGCCCCCAGCCCTGCCCAGCCCAGAAGACCGGCGGGTGTGGTAGGAGCCCCTGAGGGTGGACATGGGGACAGAAGGAAGCGATCGGGGCAGGGTCCTTGTCATCCAATGAATGTGTCACCCATTCCGTGACCAGTCTCACTGCCCAGCCCTGTCCATCGCAGAGACCTGCGTCCTGTTGGTCTCTGTGCTGGGACATCTCGGGGACAGGGGTTCCATCATCCTAACACCAAGGCCAGGAGGGACAGCCCAATTAAAACCAGCTTGACTTTTTTTTTTTTTTTTTGAACTTACGGAGATATGCTCAACAACTGGGAATCTTTTTAAAATTACTATTCTATCTTTTTTTTTAATTCTGTCTCCTTTATCTACACCTAATCTATTTTTGGCTCGTGACCTCTTTTGAGCCAAAAATGCACACTTTATTTGTACCCTGTATGGCCTCAGCTTCTATTTTTTCCAAAGAGTAAAAAATAAAAAGCCAGGAGTGGCAGTACACACCTGTAATTCCAGCATTTGGGAGGCTGAGACGGGAGGATCCCCCTGAGCTCAAGGCCAGCCTCAACTACAGAGTGAGACCTTGACTAGAAAAGTAAAACCAAAACGAGAGAGAGAATCAATCAGAGGAAACCCTCCCCCACATGCTGACTGGAAACGCCAGAACCCGAAGCCCTTTCCGTGCCGCCCGGAGGACCCCACTTGCTCCGCCCCACCCCTGCCCCCAGCCCCTGAGCCCCCGAGCCCCACCCACGCCGTCCTGTGCCGCCCTCAGAGAACGGGGAGTGGGAGATCGTTCACCGGCCAGCCAGGGTCAACGTGGACCCCAGTACCCCGCTGGACAGCAGAGGCCACCAGGATGTCACCTTCTACCTGGTCATCCGCCGCAAGCCGCTATTCTACGTCGTCAACATCCTGGTGCCCTGCGTGCTCATCTCCTTCATGGTCAACCTGGTCTTCTACCTGCCGGCCGACAGTGAGCAGGGCCCGTCCTGACCAGCCCGCCTCCCCGGGGGCCGCGTGGGGCTCCCGCTGGGGGCCAGGTGCCCGGTGACACCCCCAGTGGACAGGGCAGGGTCCCTCTGGGCTCTCTCGGGGCACTTCTTTCCCGGGACCCTGGAGAGCAGCTGCACCGCCCGGCTGCCCAGTCATGGCCCGGCCTGCGTGGTCGCCTCTGCAGGACCGAGGGCGTTGACCCAATGGGTGGCTGGGGGTCTCTTGGGGACTAGGACCCAGGGGCGGGTGTCAGCCTGGGCTCCAGGGGCTGCTTATCCACAGTGTCAGGGGCACAGTGAGCCAGAAAAGAGGCCACCCAGACCCTGCAGGGGCAGACGGGGTGGAGTCCACGGGACTGGGGGCGGGGCTTCTCACGGGGGCGGGGCTTTGCCCGCGGGGCGGGGCGGGGCGGGGCAGACAGGACTTCCGGTGTGGGGGTTCAGATGGGCAACGCGCGGGCAGCGCTGGGCCAGCGTCTGTGCGTGAAAGGTACGTGTTGGGTGCTACCCTGGTGCCGTGAGGACACAGCAGGAAGTGACCCGCACGGATCTGTGCTTCAGAAGGACAGTGAAGTGGCAGAGGGTGGGCCATTGTGACAGCCAGGGTACCTCAAGCACTTACCATCAGACAGGGAGATGTGCGTTTAACACACATGCTCACTGCACTGACGGTTGGGAAGACAGGCACAGAGAGGTTAGGCCACTTGTCCAAGGTCACCCAGCTAGTTAGTGGCAGACCTAGGATTTGAACCCAGGCCCTCCAAGGCTGTGGCCTAAGATGCTTATCAGGACACCATGATGCTGTGAACAGCAGTGGTGGGAAACCCTGTGGGCCTGAGATCTGAGGGTGCAGCTAAGCCTGGCTTCCCCAGGTGGTGAGAAGACGTCGGTGGCCGTCTCGGTGCTGCTGGCCCAGTCTGTCTTCCTGCTGCTCATCTCCAAGAGGCTGCCCGCCACCTCCATGGCCATCCCTCTCATCGGCAAGTGAGTGTCGCCTGCGCCGCCCCGCCCCCACGCCCTGTGCGCCGGGCTCCAGGCTGAGTGTTGCCCGCAGGTTCCTCCTCTTCGGCATGGTGCTGGTGGCCATGGTCGTGGTCATCTGCGTCATCGTGCTCAACATCCACTTCCGGACACCCAGCACCCACGTGCTGTCCGAGGGGGTCAAGAAGGTGAGCGCTAAGCCAGGTGCTCTGCACAGATCCCTGCACTCCGGGAGGCTGAGGCAGGAGGATCTCCAGTTCAAATTCAGTGGGGGCAACTTAGCCGTTATAGCAAAATCCTGCCTCAAAACAAAAGAGCAAAAAGGTGCTGAGGATGCATATTCTACTGTGAGCTCATGACACTGCAGCTAAAAGGAAGAGAGAGGACTGGCCATGGCGGAGCGAGGCCCTGGGTTCCAGCCCCAGCACCAGAAATAAAAATAAAAATAAAAATAAAAATAAAGGAAGAGGTGAGAAGGTGGCCTGGGAGCTCGGGACAGGGTGTCCCTGGCCCCTTGGCCATCGCAGGGCCAGCAGCTGTTCTGAGTCGGCAGGGGTAGTTTGGCAGCTCTCTTGTCCGCCCCCTTTGGAGGACAGAGCTCAGGGTTCGGGCACTGGCCTTTCCCTTGGTCTTTGATGTGACTTTTCAGTGACTAACAGTGAGGGATAAGGAACAGTCGGAAGCCACTAAGCGTCCATCAGCGGGGGTGGGGTGGGCAGTGGGTGGCAGGCTCAGATGGGAATGGTTGGGGTCAGCAGGAGCGGAGTCCTAGCCACTGGGGTGTGTAAAGGACACCCCACACTTGTAAAATGGCCTTTCTCACATCCCCGCGGCTGCTGAAGCTCTTCCTGGAGACCCTGCCTGCACTCCTGCGCATGTCCGGGCCGGCTGAGGAGGGACCCAGCCCTGGGGCCTTGGTCCGGAGAAGCAGCTCCCTGGGCTACATCTCCAAGGCGGAGGAGTATTTCTCACTCAAGTCCCGCAGCGACCTGATGTTTGAGAAGCAGTCGGAGCGGCACGGGCTGGCCCGGCGCCTCACCACCGCACGTAGGTCCCTGCTGGCCCCGGGGCATGGCCCACCTATTGGAGGTGGGTAGGGGAGGCCTCACGCCCCACTCTGGCCTGGGTCCCCAGGCCAGCCCCCTGCCAGCTCGGAGCAGGCCCAGCAGGAGCTCTTCAATGAGCTGAAGCCAGCCGTGGATGGGGCCAACTTCATCGTCAACCACATGAGGGACCAGAACAATTACAACGATGTGAGTGGCCACGGGGTTGCCATGTGCAGGTGTTCGGGCTGTGTACTGATCAAGCGTCACCCATCTTCTGGTTCTACTTACATACCCTGCCAGCTTACATGGGGGCGCTCACAGCCAGTGCGGATTTCCAGGGGTGCGTGCTCTCAGGGCCAGGCCCACACACGGTGACCCACACAGACTCCTGGCCCCACCCTCTTGTCATCCCTTCTTGTCCTAGCTGCCAGTCACTTGTGTCCCTGCCTGGCTCTGTATCTGCTACTCCAGACAGAGCAGCTGTTTAAAAGGAGACCATGGCGGCTGTTCACCGTTACACAATTTAAATTGTCTCCTGGGGGTGGCACCTATGAGTGGCACCTGGAGGGCCAGGGAGGGTTAAGCCAGGGTGGGGGCTGAGGTCAGGGCCCCTGTGGCCCGCAGTCTCCTCCTCAGCAGACAGACACGATGGCCCTGTCCCGGGCTGCCTGCTGCCAGCCTAGGTGGAGGCAGCTCCCGTAGACGAGGGGAGGCCGGGTCCCTCCTCCTCCACTGGGCCCGGGCGCAGTGCCGGCCTGCACCGAGGCCCTTGTTCCTTCCTCCAGGAGAAGGACAGCTGGAATCAGGTGGCCCGCACAGTGGACCGCCTCTGCCTGTTCGTGGTGACGCCCATCATGGTGGTGGGCACGGCCTGCATCTTTCTGCAGGGCGTCTACAACCAGCCCCCGCCCCAGCCTTTCCCCGGGGACCCCTTCTCCTACGATGAGCGGGACCGGCGCTTCATCTAGCTGCAGGAACAGTGCGCCTGGGAGAGGTCTCT
The DNA here is from genome assembly GCA_004363535.1 of Dasyprocta punctata. Lineage (NCBI taxonomy): Eukaryota > Metazoa > Chordata > Mammalia > Rodentia > Dasyproctidae > Dasyprocta > Dasyprocta punctata. The sequence goes on along the minus strand of RJWM01003274.1, from coordinate 45,342 downwards.
GCAGGGAGACTGGCACCTGTCCCTGAGCTGGAGGACGTATGCCTGTCATTCTAGCACTTGGGAGGCTGAGGCAGGAGAATCGCTGTGAGTTCAAGGTCAGCCTGAACTACATAGCAAGACCCTGTCTCAAAACCAACGAAAAGTCACCTCGGCTCCTGCCTCACTCATTCTCGCTCACGTCAGTTGGATCTGATACTCAGGGAAGCTGGGGTGCATGGTGAGGGGCCGAACCATCTCCAGCAACCACACACGTGTGAAAGGGGAGATGACCCCCGCCCCAAAGGGCCCCCCCATGGGATCACTGCCCCACTGAAATCCCCAGGCTAGAACCGCGCAGTGCGGCTGCTCCTGGATTCCAGACCCTCAGAAACTGAGTGAGAGAATAAAGGTTTCATTTTAGTGACAGGGTTTGGGGTGACTTGTTATACCAGGGGCACGACCTTGGGTGAGCCCCAGACCATCTCTTGGCGCCTGTTTTCTCATCTGCGAGGTGTGCGTGCGGTGTGTCCTGCTCGCGGGGTGTTGTGGGAATCGGACTTGGAGCCGGGCGTGGTGGGGCGCAGGCAGTTTTCCGCAGGGGGACCGCGGGGCTACATTTGCTCTGCGGGGGAGCAGGGGGCATTCTTCACCTTCAGTGTAACTGAGGGGCAAGGAAAACCATTTAAACCCAGACCGATCGTGGCTATTGCTGCCTTCCGGTGCGAACTGCCCACAGATCCAAGGTGAAAGCCTGTATCTTTCCCTGCGCGGGGAAACCAGCTGTGACTCACAGGGTCGGACAAGCAGGGAGCCCGGGGAGGGTCCCGTCCCGCCCTGCAGACGGAAGGGCCCAGGACCAGGACCGCCCGCCACGCGCGCGCTGCTCTGCCACGCAGTGGCGCTATGGCGGCGGGTCTCGGCTGGTCCACTGTGGTGGCCTTGGACCTCCTTCCCTGCCCAGGAGTCACACTCCCAGGGGAAGCCTCCCTGCAGGACCCAAAGCAGGTTCCCACAGTCAGTCCCTCCAGGCCAGCAGGGCAGCGAACCCGTTAGGAATGCACTGGGCTGCGAGGAACAGAAGCCGCAATGAGCCATAGCCGTAGCTGAAACTAAGATTTCCTCCTTTTTCACGCGGTCAGAATCGAGAGAAAGAGATGGCTGCGTTTTCTCAGCTGTGCAACAAAGCCGTGAGGGACCCAGGCTGGTGGCTACCTCGGCAGGATGTGGGCCTGCTTCCTCTTGTCTTGTTGCCTCAGGTTGCAAGCTGATTGCCACAGTGCCACCCCTTGCATCTATGTTCAGGCAGAAAAGGGGCCAGGCATTTCTTACCCCTTTTATCAGAAGCAAAAACTTTCCTAGGAAGTCCCACAACAAATCCTTGGTCAAAACATCAGAGGGGTACCGGGCGTGGTTGTGCACGCCTTTAATCCCAGCACTCGAGAGGCTGAGGTAAGAGGAGCGTTGTGAGTTGATGCCAGCTTGGGCTACAACGTGAGCACAAGGCTGCCCCGAGCTACATAGTGCGACCCTGCCTCAAAAAACTAGGGCCAGGAGTTTGGCTCAGTGGCTTAAGCACCTGTCTAGCAGGTATTAGGTTGTGAGTTTGATCCCCGGTGCTGCAAAACAAACAAACAAACAAACACACACATCAGAGGGGCGCCTCCACGTGCAGGGAAGCCTGGGAAATAAGTATGGTCAGCCCTGAAAATCCATGGGCTCAGCCTCTGTGGACTCAGACAGCCACAGACTAAAAATATTTGGGAGAAAAAAATGTGTCCTGTGCTTGTACAGACTTTTTTTCTTGTCATTATCTCCTAAACAATATAGCATAACAAATATTTGTACAGCACTGGTAGTGTTACATATCATAAGTAACCAAGAGATTAGGGGAGGGTTACACAGAAAATGTGCAAAAACAGTACTACAGCACTTTGCCGTGCTGTATTGTGCTGTGTCATGTTTTGCGACAGGATCTCACTGTGTAGTTCAGGCTGGCCTTGAACTCACTATGTAGCCCAGGCTGGCCTCAGACTCCTGGCGATTCTCCTGCCTCAGCCTCCCAGGTGCTGGGATCCCAGGGATGTGCCACCACGCCCAGTTTACTGTACCGTTTCATATAGGGGACCTGAGCACTGGCAGACTTCGGTGTTTGAGGGGGGCCCTGGACACATCAGCTGTGTGAATGGAGGACTGACTTGCTTAGCTTTTCCAGATTCTGTACTAGAAGGGGCGGTCAGAGAATGCGTGATGGCCGCAAACGATCGTCCTTTCCTGAGTCCTCACCCACCAACCACCCTGACCCCCCAGGAGCCTCGTGCTCATGGTTGACTCCCCCAACCGAGGACACTGGGGCTTCTCGACCCTTCTAGAACCTTCGAGTATAGGGATCTGACCAGAAGGGGAGGCGCTCAGCATCCTCTGCCTCTGCCCTCTCGGGCACTCGTGGGGACAGAGGCCAAGCAGAGGCGTGAGACCATCCGGCCCTGCGCCCGGTGGGGGATGAACTGTGGCCAACTCGGGCTTGGGAGGCGAATTTGCTCCATAGAGAAGGGCAGGGCGAGGGAGCTGGTTTGGGGGTGCTTGAGGGCCATGTGGGGAACACGGGCTGGGAAGTCCAGGAGGAGTGTGTTTCCCAGATGGCCGCTCAGTGAGGGAGGCTCGCTGGGGCCGGGGCAGCTGGGGTTGGGGGTGAGGAGGGGTGCCGTCTCTGCTGGGACCCAGGGCCCCTCTCCCATCCAGCCAGGAAACCTGAGCCGGGCATTGTGGGCCCCAGCAGCTGACAAAGCTGTGGTCAGACAGCTGGTGGGGCCAGGCTGGCGGGGCTGGCGCTGGCGGGACAGGAGTGTAGCCTGTCACAGGACGCGCAGCCGCCCTCTCTGCCCTGGACCTGGGGACCGGAGGGAGCAGGGACTCCATGCATCAGGGTCAAGGGCCGCTGCTCCTGCTGTCACTGCTGGCTGCCTGCCTGGGTGCGGCCCAGGGGACTCGGGGGCTGGGGGGCCCAGGGCAGGGATCCGAGGCCTTGGGGGACATGCTCCAGCCCCCGGCCCCCTGCGTCTGCATCTCGCCTCTCTGTGCCTTCCTGCTGCGCTGCCTCCAGCCCCCACAGCGAGGCTGAGGCTCCAGCCTTTGTTGCAGAGGCCCAGGGCCGGAACCAGGAGGAGCGCCTGCTGGCCGACCTGATGGGCAATTATGACCCTCACCTGCGGCCTGCCGAGCGCGACACAGACGTGGTCAACGTCAGCCTGAAGCTCACCCTGACCAACCTCATCTCCCTGGTGAGTGGTGGGAAGCAGAGAGAGCCACAGGCTGGGCACGGGACCCTCAGGGGAGGCAGGGAAGGCAGCGGGCAGGCTGAGAGTAGGGAAAGCCCATGGCTGTATGGGCCCCAAGCCCCAGGTCCTTGGTGGGGGCAAGGCACGGGGACTTACCCCCTGCTCCGCACCCCCAGAATGAGCGAGAGGAGGCCCTCACCACCAACGTCTGGATCGAGATGGTAAGAGGCCACCCTGGCCCTCCCGTGTCGGGATCCGCACCCAGATCCCCCCTTGGGCTGGACTCTCATTCCTGAGGCTCTGCACAGCCAGGAGCAGAGGCCTGGCAATGCCCCTGCCCGCCCCCGCAGCAGTGGTGCGACTACCGCCTGCGCTGGGACCCCCAGGACTACGGAGGCCTGTGGGTGCTGAGGGTGCCGTCCACCATGGTGTGGCAGCCAGACATCGTGCTGGAGAACAAGTGAGGAGGGGGCTGAGGGCGACTCGGTCAGGGTCCAGCAGGACAAGGAGGCTCTGGGGAAGGGACGGGGCGGAGGACACAGCACAGGGCAGGAGCAGGAGCAGCAGACCTGGCCCCGTCCCCTCCCTGTGACCTGGGGCCAGTGACTGTTCCCAGAAACGCTGTCGGGGAACCCCAGCAGGTGGGGGGGCGGCAGGGAGCTTGCAGAGGGCAGCAGTGGTTCCAGGTGGGCACTGGCCAGGATGAGGTGGGCTGCAGGGTTGGTGTCCCCTGGTCCCCACCCACGCGGGAGAGGGTTGGGTGGCACCGTGGGGTCCAAGCCCACCGGCCCATGGCTCGGCCCATGCACAGTGTGGACGGTGTCTTCGAGGTGGCCCTCTACTGCAATGTGCTGGTGTCCCCTGACGGCTGCATCTACTGGCTGCCGCCTGCCATCTTCCGCTCTTCCTGCGCCGTCTCCGTCACCTACTTCCCCTTCGACTGGCAGAACTGTTCCCTCGTCTTCCAGTGAGGCCATTTATGTTGGGAAGGGGGTGTTCAAAGAGCTGCTGGGGGAGCCTGGGGAGGGGAGGGTGTCCTGGTGGCAGCCGGAGGCGGGGGCCTGGCTCCAGCTCCCACAGAGTCAGTGACTTGCCCAGGACTGAGCTCTTTGGCGAGGAGGCCTTAGGGATTAGTTTCCTTTATAACCAGCATGATTAGCAGACTTCTATTTTCTACACTGTACTTGGTGGTGGTGAGAGGGACAAACACAGTGTGGCCTGGGCTCTTTGGCCAGGTGACGGTACTGGCCTGCACCCGCAGGCCCCTGTACTCAACACCCTCGTCCCCAAAAAGCCCACATCCCCCAGCCCCCCACCTAACCCCAGGGCTCAGTGGAGGACCCAGATGGACTCATGGGGCTGCAGTTTTGAAGCCAGATGCCCACATACGCCCTTTGGTGACAGTCAGTGGCTTCCAGGGTGTGTCTCCCGGCTCTGGTTACCCCATTACTCTGTGACCCCAGGTCCCAGACCTACAGCACCAGTGAGATCAACCTGCAGCTGAGCCGGGAAGATGGCCAGGCCATCGAGTGGATCTTCATCGACCCCGAGGCCTTCACGGGTAACCCCTGCCCGGAGCTCCCAGATAGCACCCCCACCCTCACCCCCGCCACATGTGCCTACGGGGACAAGGCCCAGCCAAGGTCTTGTCCCTTCTGTGTCTCAAGGTCAAAGTGACAGCAGACCACAGAGTGTTCTTGTAATTTTCTGTGCTCACTGCTCTGGCTCTGGAAGTGGGGGGATCGGTATCCCCTTTCACACCCCACCCATGTCCCTCCAAGGTGCCTGTGTCCCCTGGCACTTCCTGAGCCCCATGCTGCCAGAGGCTGGGTCTGCCCCGCCCACACCCCCTCGCCCCCTGCAGAGAATGGGGAGTGGGCCATCCAGCACCGGCCGGCCAAGATGCTGCTGGACGCAGAGGAGACGGGCCACCAGAAGGTGGTGTTCTACCTGCTCATTCAGCGCAAGCCCCTCTTCTACGTCATCAACATCATCGCCCCCTGCGTGCTCATCTCCTCCGTCGCCATCCTCATCTACTTCCTCCCCGCCAAGGGTACCTGGAGCCCCATCCCGTCCAGCCACGCAGGGGATGCTGGGAGGTCAGGGAAGGACTTGCCGGGCACAAACAGCACCGCGACCCAGGGCTCCCTTGGGGAGGGAAGAGAGGGGGTGGAGGAGACCTGCCCTGAGCGCCTCTTGCTCACGAGCAGCGGGCGGCCAGAAGTGCACCGTGGCCATCAACGTGCTCCTGGCCCAGACCGTCTTTCTCTTCCTTGTGGCCAAGAAGGTGCCTGAGACATCTCAGGCAGTGCCGCTTATCAGCAAGTAAGGCCAGGCCTCCGCCAGTGGACCCAAGGGGCGGGGGTGACACCTGGGTTTGGGGTGCCTAGGGACCACCTGGCCCCTGCCCACCCCGTAACAGGTACCTGACCTTCCTCATGGTGGTGACCATTCTCATTGTGGTGAACGCTGTGGTCGTGCTCAACGTGTCCTTGAGGTCCCCGCACACGCACTCCATGGCCCGAGGGGTCCGCAAGGCAAGGCCCCTCCTCACCCATGCCTCCCTCTGTGCCCGCCCCTGGCTGAACCCTCCCCTGCCCATTGGGCAGCAAACCCATCCCATAAGCCTTTGAGCTCACGAGGTACTGGGAAGACTGCATCTATCAACCTACTTAATCTTTCCAAAACCCCTGTGAAGTAGGGGTTAGAATCACCTCCATCTAACAGATGAGGAAACTGAGGCACAGAGCAGTTAAGTAGTTTGCCCAAGGTCATGCAGCCAGAAAGTGGAGCAGTCGACGCGAGCCCCTGTAATCTGCAACCGACTTGCAGCAGGCAGCTGGGGCGCTTGTTAGGAATGCAGATCCCCAGTCCACCCGGCACCCAAGGCCAGAGCAGCAGCAAGAGTAAGGCACTCAGGTCATTGCCCCTTGCACGCTGGCTCCAGGACCCGCAGCGTGAGCCCCTCGAGCGCCCCCTAGCTTCCGCTCTGGAGCACAGGCTGGCCGCCCGCGGAGCGCCTGCAACATACACGCTCCCTCAGCAGGTGTTCCTGCGGCTCCTGCCCCAGCTGCTGCGGATGCACGTTCGCTCGCTGGCCCCTGCAGCTGTGCAGGACACCCAGCCCCGGCTCCAGAATGGCTCCTCTTCGGGTTGGCCCGTGACAGCTGGGGAGGAGGCGGCCCTGTGCCTGCCCCGCAGTGAACTTCTCTTCCGGCAGCGGCAGCGCAATGGGCTGGTGAGGGTGGCGCTGGAGAAACTGGGTAAGGTTCGGACACTCCTGCCCAGGGACCCCAGGTGGTGAGCAAGTGTCCAAGCTGGGGAGAAAGGAACTGGGGAGGTCCAAGCAGAGGCCACCTTCTCTGCCTGTTTCTCCTCCACTTCATTTACTATATTATATTGTATTATTTTTTTCTTTCCTCCGTTTTACTCCCAAACCTTACCCTCTGTCCCTATCAGAGAAAGGCCCGGAGCTGGGGCAGAGCCAGTTCTGTGGCAGTCTGAAGCAGGCTGCCCCGGCCATCCAGGCCTGTGTGGATGCCTGCAACTTCATTGCCCGAGCCCGGCTTCAGCAGAGGCACTTTGACAGTGTAAGTGGCTCACAGTGGGGCGGTGTGGAGTGCGAACCCGGCCAGGAGATGGTGGTGGGAGGATTGTGTCATCCAAGACTGAGCAGTGGATGGAAAAGGCAGAGCTGGGAACAAGGAGGGACGTGGAGGGGGGCCAGAAGGGTCCTAAGAAATGGAGGGGGGAAAAGCTCAAGGATGGAAGAGGGACGCAGAGCAGGGGCCTGTCCCTGCTTACCCTACCTCACCCCTCCCAACCTCCAGGGGAACGAGGAGTGGCTCCTGGTGGGCCGCGTGCTAGACCGAGTCTGCTTCCTGGCTATGCTCTTGCTCTTCATTTGTGGTACCACCGGCATCTTCCTCATGGCCCACTACAACCGGGCACCCGCTCTGCCATTCCCTGGAGACCCCCGCCCCTACCTGCCCTCCCCAGACTGAGCCAACCAGCCACTGCTGGGACCAGGGCAGTTGCATTCGTGGGTCGTGCTGTCTTGCCTGCTGTGTTCTCCTGCCACTAAGGCCACGAGCTCTTTGGGAAGTGCCTGTCAAGGCTGTGAGAGCCAATGGGCCCCAAGAAAAGCTGGAGAAATAAAGATAGTATTGGAATCCCAGTGTGGTTGGGGATGGGCTGCAGTCAAGGTGCAGGGCTGGGACTGGCATCCACATGGCACTGGCCCCTACTCTGGGAAAGGATCTTGGACTCCCATCATTTTGAAGCATGAACTTCCTTTGTATGAGTCCTCTCTGCAGGAGGTGGTGGAGAGAGGTGTGTGGAGAGTACTCTAATGGGGCAGCTGGCTAGCATGTCCCTCTCCTGCCTGCCACATGTCAAGTGTACCCTATGCTTGCTGGCAGCAGTACCTTTCCATTTGTATGCTTTTCTTGCCATCGGTCACGAAACATATTCTTGGGTTTTATCATCATTTTTTCATTGCTAAGGTTCCTCACAGCATCACAGACAAGCCAAGGGCTCGATTCCCCCATGTTTCACCCAGGTAAATTAGGGCCCTGAGGACAGGAACCCCACCCCCACCCCCAGGACACTGGTGGCTCCAGAATTCCTGATTCTGACCAATGCCAGCTACTCTTAATAATGATTCTATGGCCTGAAAAATGGGCCCTTCTTCCCGGTCTTCTCGAAAGCCAGGGTATCTGCACTGGTCCCGAAGGATGGTTACAACAGAGAGGGGTAAGCAGGGAAGCCTGCAGGCACAAAGAGCACTGACTCTGCCTTCCAGAGGGGACTTGATTGGCTTTGCGTGGCCCCATTCAGCAAATACGATGAGCAGCTGAGCTGCCCGCTGTTCCTGAACAACAAGGCCCTGCTCTGAGGACCGGAGGACCGGGGGCCAGGGGAACAGGGTTTGCTGGTGACCAGGTCACAAACACGCGCCAGTCACTTCCGCTCCTTGAGCCCGTGTCCCGGACACAACATTTGTCTTCACCCACCCTCACCTCAGGGCCAAAAGTAGGGGGTAAATGCGATTCAAAACTGCGCAAGTACACAGAAAGCACTGATCACGACACGCTGGGAAGTGGGGAGAGGGAAAACGTGTTCTTCTTTCAAGCACAGGGTTTCAAGCCTTGGGGCTCAATCGGCGGCAGATCCGTTACAATGTCTCCTGCTTGTGTGTCTGCAGCAGTAGAGGCCACAGGGCCCTGGGGACGGAGTGGGGGTGGCGAGCTTCTATCCAGGGGGCAATGTGATGGCAGTGGGGCCATCTCGGGTTCTCAGGAACCCCTTACTGGTTCTGTCACCTTGGTGCGACGTCGTCAATCTCTTGGAAACTCAGAGGGCAGAGGATTAGCGCTGTAGCTCCTGGTACACAGCAGGCACGCAAAGATGCGCACTAGCTACGATTTGCAGAGGGTTACTCCCGCGCCTGACGGGGTCCCTGGGATCCGCCAGCAACCTGTATTAGAGCAGCTTCAGGGCAGGCCGCGCCTCCTACGTTCCCAGACATGCGGACGCGCACGCGCGTAGGCACCGGAGGAGGAGTCGGGATTTGAACCCAGGAGCGAAGACCGAGCCCGCGCTGTCTGTGGGGCTGAGCCGCACCTTTCGCCGACCCTGCGTCTCTGCGCAGTCGCCGCGGTCCGTCTTCCTGGAAAACCGCCCCGCAGCGGGCCTGAGCGTTGAGGTTCCGCTGAGCCCAGTGCAACCGGAAGTGTCCGGGCCCTTGGCCGACGGACCCAACGGAAGTCACTCCGTGAGGCAGTGGCTACAGTGGCGGCGAGAGGATGAACAACAAATTCGACGCGTGAGTGGCGCCTGACCACCCCGGGGCCCCTTCCCGAATCGTTTCCCCCGCCGGCCCCCGCGGGAGCTTGGCAGCGGAACTCTGCGGCACCGGCATTTCTCGCGGGCCGGCGAGGCCGGACCGGCGGGGGCCGGCGGGGAGGAGGGGCTGGGGAGCGCGGGCCGCGGGGTGCCGGCAGCGCCGGACGGCGGGTAGCGGGCCGGGGAGGGGCGGCCGTGCCCGGAAGGAGGAGATTTCGGACGCCCCGCCCCGGAGGGTGCGGGTGGCCGTGGCGCGGAGGGCGGGGACCTCGCAGAGCGGTGTTCTGCACCCTCCCTCGCGCTCCCTCCGCTTTGGGAAAGTCACTGTCCCCTCTGGGCCTCGGCCTTCTCCTCTGCCTGGTGTGGTCGGTAACGACCCGTGTCCTAGAACCGTGCGGCGGCAATGAGGTAATGGGGACGCCGCGCTGGGCTCCGTGGCTGCTCCGTCGCGGAACTCTCGTCCTCTTCCTGCTTCCTTTCTCCTCCCCTCCGGTTCCTGTCTCCGACCCGCGCGGTTACCCAGCCCCCCACTCTCTTAAGGGCCCACTCTGCTCTCCAGTTCCAGCATTGGACTGTTTGGAGGTGGAGAGGGGAAATGTGCAAGTGTTTTTGCATGTTAACCTCCAATGATTTTTTTTAATTCTTGGTGAAATTTTTGATTGTGTGTGTGTGTGTGTGTGTGTGTTATGTTGGGGGTTGAATCCAGGCCTTAACGCTGAGCTACATTCCAGTCCTAAATCTTGTTGAGTAAATTGCTCATACTGGGCTCAGTCTCCTGCCTCAGCCTTCCAGAGTACTGAGATTACAGGGTACCACCATACCCAGTTTCTTTAGTTCTTTTAACAATATTTATATTAATATTTTACAAAAATTGTGTCTTGAGATAGATTCTGTTCTTATCTTGTTTTTAGTCTAATGGATCTCATCTGAAGACCTAGATTTCTAGTCCCACACCTACCAGTTTTGACAGCAGAAAATTTCTCATCTCCAAGTCGTAGTTGCCGTACCAACTTGCTAGGGAAACCAGATCCTATGTTTACAAATGTTTGTGTAAATTGGTGTAGTGAGGTGTAGGTGTGAAGTGGAAATACTGCTTTTAGGGTGTGACTTGATGATGCTGGTGGGAAACTGGGGTTTTTCTAAAACAGTTTTGTTATGCAAATTAAGGGGTACTGAGTTTCCAGCACTCCAGGCTTCTCTCTCTTTTTTTTTCTTTCTTTTTGTTTGCGGCACTGGGGATCGAACTCAATCTCGCACCTGCCAGACAGGTGCTTCAGCCACTGAACCAAACTCCCCGCCCTGGTTTCTTGAGGCAGGGTTGCACAGTGTAGCTCAGGCCGGCCTTGCATTCACGTTGTAGCCCAAGCCGGCCTCGAACTCAGAACGCTCCTCCTACCTCAGCCTCCCGAGTGCTGGGATTAAAGGCGTGCGCCACCACGCCCGGCTTCCAGGCTTCTCTTTACAAACGTTTCATGGTTGCTGAGAGGTCTCTGCATCTTGGAAAAGCAAGTACTTTCTAAATCCTACTGCTTGCCTGACCCAGTCTCACCCCCACAGAAGTCCTGTAGTCCTTAGCTCTAGATCCAGATCTTGCCTCTGTGGAGCTCTGTGCACCAGTTATACCCCTTCTTCATTGGCATTACCAAGTCAGATTGCATCTTACCCAAATTGTGTAGGGGTGTGCAGTGAAAACGGTGGTAATGGGCTTCCAATGACCATCTTCTTGGTATTTCTGCAAAGGAGATCTTGTACTGTTCTTACAATCAAGCAGATGAGGCCCTCTGAAGTTAACTTGCATTAGACAGTGGAGAGGCAGCCCGGGTTTGGCTCAAGTGTTTCTTGACAGACATGAACTTGAGTCATGTTAATGTCTTCTCATTATTAACTGTTGTACTGAGCGAGGATCTTTTATCATCTGTTCTCTAGCTTGGCAGGAAAAAAACTTTTTTTTCTTTTACTTGAAATTAGCAACTGAAATGTGTCTCTATTTCAGTTCTGTTGTTTTGTTTTGTTCATGCACACATTTTGCAGCGTTTTGGCCAGTGTTACATACTTGCAGTGCGCTTTCTTCACCACATCACCTTCAGGATGTGTTCCAGTTTGTCAAAAATCCTTTCAAGGCAGTGCCTGGCACTGAGCACAGGAGTGTAATCTCAAGGGCTCAGGTTAAAGAGCACTAACCTCCTTTACATTTTGGGTTCTGCTTCTGTGCAAAGATCGTGATTTCTTTGGGGAGGGCTGCAGGGATTATAGATCTGTCAAGTCCTGAGACCCTGCTGCCATCCATCCTGTTGATGTGTGAAGCATTAAGATGTTTTCCCAAGAATGGAAGTCGACTGTGATCTCGGTTTTCTAGGTGCCATGCTTGATTTTGTCACTGTTCTGTATCACAGGCTTTTGATCCATTCTTTAAACTATTGTATGAATCACTTATTTGGCACTCATCACCTTGATTTCAGAAATCTATTAATTAAACAGACCTTTATTTTATAATACTGTCTGATGCTGGAGATTCAAAGGTGAACTGGATCGAATTTGGACCCACACACATTTGGCCTGGCTCAGGGCTCTGGGAAAGAGGCTGTAAAAGATTTGCGTCACTGTAGGCTTGAAGGGCGAGGTGGTAGTTAACTCCACCCTTGAGAAATAAAAGCACTAGGTGAACTCTCATTGGGTTTACATTTACTGGTTTAGAAGGGAGTGAGGGAATAATCCAGGGATCACAGTAACATTTTTCTTCTATGGCATTATTTCTGTTAGTCTGAATCCTAGTAGTGATTAGCTGCAAATGTATTAAATGAAAAGAATAGATACTATTTTCTTGAGGTTAGCGAAATGAGAGATGATGGGATGACTGCTTTTTTTCAACCAGGACCTAATGGAGGGGACCATGGAGGCTTTAATGTGAACTGAAAGCAGAGAAGAGAGAAAATGATTTGCATCCCTTGGGCACACCCTATAGAAAGAAGAGAGTACAAAGCTGTTCGCTGCCTAAGCAGTAGAAAAACTCGTGCGCTGTTCTGGATGGGAGGTTGGTGTTGGCTGAGACAGCACAGTCAGGCTAAATGTAATTGCTTATATGCAGAGGTTCAGAGGAGGGGAGCTGGACATAGCCTGTATTGGAAGAGGTCAGGAGATGTTTCCAAGGGAAAGAGCATCCTGTGTGACAGTTAGCGAGGGGAGGAGGCAGATCACACACCGAGCATAACCTGTAACTGAATGGTGAGACTGGGGAACTGCACTTAGATTGATACAACCAGAGTCAAAGGAATTTGTGGGGAACAGGCGGGAGATGCTTTCGGGACCCATGGGCAGAACAGGGTGGCCACCTCCGGTTAGGTCCTTGGGAACAGGCACTCTAGTAGGCGATACACAGTGAATGTTTAGTAAGCAATGGTAATTTTGTTTTGTTTTATTTTGTTTTTTTGTCTGTGTGTGGCACCGGGGATCGAACTCACAACCTTGCGCCTGCCAGGCAGGTGCTTAAGCTGCTGAACCAAACTCCCAGTTCTAGTTTTTTGAGACAGGGTTGGCCTGTGTAGTTCAAGCCAGCCTTGCGCTCACGTTGTAGCCCAAACCAGCCTCGAACTCATGACACTTGCCCTACCTCAGTCTCCCAAGTGCTGGTATTAAAGGTGCGCGCCACCACACTCGCTAAGCAGTGGTAATTTTTAATTCTCAGGGCTTGTGTACTAGCCAAGGCTCTTTTTAAAAAGGAAAACCATTTCATTGGGAGCAGGGTGTCTTAGGTACAGGCAGTGGTCTCCCAGAAGTCCAAGGAGGCTGAAGAAAGCAGAAGATGGCAGCATTAGTGACAGCCAAGCCCTCCTCTTCACTCTTTCCTCTCCTGCACCAGCCTCTTTCCTTCCACTGGGGTTTTTGTTGTTGTTGTTTGTTTGTTTGTTTGACTCCCTCATAGCTTTTCTTGCATGGTTCCCAGATAGCTGCCCTACCTCCTGAGTCTGGTCATTTCCTTGCCTCAGTGAAATGCTAAGGGAGAAATCTGCTCTTATTTTTGAGCAAGGCCCTGAGGAATAGATTACTGCCAAGCTGAACAACTATTGCTTTAGGAACTGGGAGTTAATCCCAGGGCCTTCACACTGAGCTGTATCTCCATCTATTTCTTTAATTTTTTATTTTGAGATGGGCTCAGTTACTGAGTTGCCCAGGCTGGACTGAAACTTGGGATCCTCCTGCCTCAGCCCTCGAGAGTGCTAGGACCACAGGCATGTGCCACCATGCCCACTAAAGCTTGGCCAGGGTGAGTATGGGGTGGATCCTGGCACAGGGCACTACCAGTTGAGTATCTCCTTCAGCTCAGGCAGTGATGCAGCAGAGCAGGCTCACCAGCACGTGGCTGGCTCATCCAGTGTCATGTTTACTGCATGCTTTGTATGTGTTAAGCACTGGGATTCATGGGGGGAAAGGAGAAAAACCTACAGATGTAAAATATCCTGTGATGTATTTCTGTATCTGTGTAGGATAATACTTGAGAGCAATTGGAGAAATTCTGGTACCTTAAGATTTGGCTGATTTTATCTGATTATATAGTACATAAAGTCATGCAAACAGAAAGATTATTCTGGAGAAAATCCATAATGAGTGAATGGTCCAGCTCAGTGTTTCATTTTTTCTTTTCATTTAACGTTTATCAGCACCTTTTGTCCTGAGTACCAGGGCTGCAGAGATGATATAAGACAGTGCTCTGAGGGAACCCACCACCCAGTAGAGAAACACGGGAGGAACAGCACCTCAGGCTGCAGGGTGGTGTTTCCAAGTGGCCCCCATGTGGGAATACAGGGTGCTGGGGGAGTCAGATTCCAGAGGAACTTACATGTCATTGTACTTTACCTTGGAGGGTAGGCATCAACAGGCCAGGGACAGTCGAGAGTCTTCAGGATGAAGTAAAATAATCAGACATACTTAGAAAGGTGATGCTGGTGACCCCAGAGGATGGGTACAGAGAAGAGACTGGTGTTAGGGAACCTGTTTGGGAATTCATTGTAATTAAGGTAACAGTGGAGAAGCCTGGAGGAAGTGGTAAGACTTGGCAATACAGATGGGTGTATTTTTAACCTGGTTTTTTTTTTTTTGGTGGTGGTTGGGGGGATTTACCAACCCTCATTATTTTTTTTAAACTTCTCATTATTGACTATTTTTGGCAAAGAAATTGATCTCCTAAGCTGTTCTGTTGTTTGGCTTGTTAGAAAACCAAAAGACAATGCTTTGTGGAGTTCATAAGTTAGCTGATAGGCATTTCATTCTTTTTTAACCTTCTAGTTTATGTCTGTACATTCTTTTGTCCTCTCATCTCAGATGCGTCTCATGGGCCTGTGTTTTGAGTGATCTTGGTTTCCTTCTGTGACAGTTTGTTTGACCCTGTGGCTTTGTTAGGTACCAGGGATCAGTTTGGTTGTGAAATAACAGTTTTGCCATCCTCTTCAGCTTGAAAGATGACGACAGTGGAGACCACGATCAGAATGAAGAAAACAGCACACAGAAAGATGGTGAGAAGGAAAAAACAGAACGAGACAAGAGTCAGAGCAGCAGCAAGAGGAAGGTATGTTTTGTGACTAAGACTCACTTGTCTTGTGGAGTCTGTTTATCTGGAAGATATCAGGTTAACTTGATGGTGTCCTGTTTTGTAATATCTGGGTTGGTTTGTTTTGTTTTGTTTTGTTTTGTTTTGTTTTTTGTTGAGACAGTTCCACTGTGTAGTTCAAGCCCAGGTAGGCTTCAAACTCCTGGCAGTCTTCCTGCCTCAGCCTTCTGAGTGCTGAGATTACAGGCATGCGCCACCACACTTGGCTGGTTTTGTTTTCAAAAAATGATGGTGTAATTCCTGGAGTTCATTATGGGTCTTAGACTTTCACTCTTCCCAGAAGATCTTGAGATGCTGGCGTGATTACAGCAGTCTTCTCACCTGGATGACAGAAGTTACTGCTGGCACTCAGCTGGGCTGGTAGCTGCTTTAGAAGCTGCTGCTAAGTATTTCAAATCCTACATATCCCCTGAGACTCTTGAATCAGTAATTGTGTCAAGTTGGAAGGAACTTGGAAAAGAGAAAATTTAGCTGGGGATATAGCTCAGTGGCACAAGCACCTGCCTGGCAAGCATGAGACTGTGAATTGGATCCCTGGTACCCCCCAAAAAAAAAAGAAAAGAAAAGAGAATATTTAGGGAATGAAAGATAGGTGAATTGGCTTTTCCCTTGAGACATCAAGAAACTCATCATTTACTCCAGACTATTAGGTGCCCTCCAAGTGCAAGCATTTTTCTGCTAGGCGCTGAGAAGACCCACAGGTGAATATGCCTATGGGTCAAGGCCCTTATATTTAATGATGACAATGGTGATGCTTGCTGACATTGATTGAGGCCGCACTGTGTGTCAGGCACTAGGCACTGAACATCTACAAATTTACTTCATCCTCTCGGCAACCCTTTGGGGTGATTATTCTTCCAGTTTTGCAGGTAAGAAGCTGAGGCATAAGTAGGGTAAGCAGCCTGGTACTCCTAAGGAATGAGTGTCACGGGGTGAAGGCAGTGCTGGGGCTGGCCGGGCGAATGTGGAGATAAGATGGAAATCTATGGCCGTGGTGTGCCGGAGGCGGGGGTGGGGTAGGGGTTGGTTCCCCAGGAAACTGAGGGAGGAAAGCTGCAAGTTCAAGCCCAGCCTGGATCGTTTGGCAACTGTCTCAGAATTACAAAATGGGCTGAGAATGTGAAGGCTCTGGATTAAATTCCCGGCACCACACACACATACACAGTTGAAAGTATTAAAATAATACCTATGGTATGAGGTAGAAAGCTATGAAAGTCGTAAGAACACAGATAAAGTGTCCTAGGAGTTTAGAATCGTTTTAACACACTAACGAAATTGACTGTGTAAGCAGACTCTTGGGCACAATGTAAGTAATTGAGGTTGTGTTTTAACTGTGGAAGTGGTAAGATGTGACACAGTAAGACTTTTCTCAATCTCAGAGGATGTGACAAATGCCCAGGGCTTCACCTTCCTTATTTGCTTCCCAGGCTGTTGTCCCTGGACCGGCAGAGCATCCCTTGCAGTACAACTACACTTTCTGGTACTCCAGGAGGACCCCAGGCCGCCCCACCAGCTCACAGAGCTATGAACAGAATATCAAGCAGATCGGCACCTTTGCCTCGGTGAGTACTTGGTGGTTTAACAGAGTGTGACTTGGTAGGATGCTCATGTCTGTGTTTTTGTCACCTGTTTACTGCCTTCCCAGTAACCTACTTGACACTCTGGTTTTCTTCCTGGAGTAACCTTAGTCTCATGGTCAGTTTGTTCATTCTTAGGTTTCTCATCTGATGTCCATAGTTAGCAAATAAGTATCAACAAATATGAGAGAGGTGGTTTTGAACCAAAGGACATATACATAAATGATGCCTACCTGTGTGTTCTGGGTAGGTACTAAGTCCTAATGTGCAGAGTCACATAGGGGACACAGGATTTTATAATAAATGGTGTCTATCCTCATGAAGTTGGATAGTAAAGTTGAAAGCAAAGTTTGAAAGTTTCTTTTGTATTTAAGATTTTGGCTAAGATAGTGATTATGCATAAAGTATCACCTTTTTTCCACGTTTGGAAAGAAAATGAAATCTCCAGTGATTGCTTTTGTGGGTGCTGTCATACAGAGTGTTAGCTTACCTCTCCACAAGTGACTAGTTTGTGAGCCTAGAGACTGTGACCACAGTTTTAACACCACTCTTGTTTGATAAAGATCATTACTCACCTTAAGAGTGCTGTATATTCTCTTAAACTTATTAAGATTTTGTCTTGTTTGAAATGCAAAATCTAGAAAAGAACAGTGTTATAATTGTAAACACTACAATAAGCTAATAAAGAGGAAGGGTACAGTAAGTGATGGATTTGTTTAGTTTGCTTCAGTTTTTATAATAGCCCTATGGGGTCATGTTTTACAAATGGGGAATGTAAGGTCCTACATCAGTCACATTTGACTCAATTAAGTTGAAGGCCAGCATTGAAACTCAGGTTAGATGGGCTGTGAAGGTTGGATTCCAAAGCCCAACAGTATTGCAAAATGTGTGGCACAAGGTTACAGTATTTTCTATTCTTATTAATCACCTACACACAACTCACTGGGAATAAGATTTTTTTTTGTTTTGTTTTGTTTTGTTTTGTTTTTTTTTTTGGTACCAGGGATCGAACTCACAGCCTCATGCCTGCCAGGCAGGCGCTCAGGCCACTGAGCTAAATTCTGGCCCTATTTTTTGAGACAGGGTCTCACTATGCAGTTCAGGCTGGCCTTGAACTCACTTTGTAGCCCAGGCTGGTCTGGAACTCACAACGATCCTCCTGCCTCAGCCTCCCGAGTGCTGGGTTTAAAGGCGTGGGCCACCACTGGGGATAAGATTGCTTAATGAGAGATCAGCAGTATTGCTTTGCCACATTGTTACGGTTTCAGCCTGGTCCAAAGGCCTTGTTTGGTTGGGCTCTGCTGCCTTATCACTGGTAACTTTAGGCTTCTTTGAAATATTCCAAATAGCTTGCGCATTGCTCTATATTTGATTCAAGAAATGTTGAATGAATTGAAGGCTATAATAAGATTCTAAAAAGAATTATGACACAGAGACTATTTGTGGGAATGGGGAAGTCCAGGGATTTTTGCTACAAGGTAGGCAGTGGAGCTGCAGGAAGGGCACAAGGGCACGTGTCTTAGGTACTTTCTTATGACTGGGACAAAATATCTGACACCCACAACTTAGAGGAAGAGCTTTACTGTAGCTCCTGTTTTCACTTCGTGGTTGGCTGACTCCAAGGTGGGAATGCCGGGGTAGAAGAGCCCTGGTAGAGGGCAGCTGCTCATCCCAGGGCAGCCAGGAAGCAGAGGGAAAAAGGAGGAGGTGGAAAGAACACACCTCCACCCAGCCACCCCTGCCTCCTAACCGTCAGTGATAGCAGCATCATGATCTGGTCACCTGCTGAATGCGCCACTTCTGAATACATGCGACTTTTAGGGGACAGTCTAGATCTCAACCACAACAGCGTGGCTAGAGCACCCTTAGCATTCCTAGGGATAAAAGGGTCAGTGCCACCTTAGGGAAAGCGGCCTTGGAGCAAATGGGCTTAAGATTGAATTTAAAAGATTTGAACAGATGATAAGAAAGGAATTCTTGGTGGAGGACACAGTAGAATTAAACTTTCAAAATACCCACGCCTTTCTAATATTCCTAAACCCATCACAAAAATCGTGATTACCTACTGCATGGGAATGCTAGACAGCACAGGTGCAGTGCAGTCATTAAGTTAGAAAGAGCTGTTTAGAGACTTGGAAGGTCGAAGAAGAAACTGGACTGGATAGTATGTTTTCCTAAAGGATTCTGTTAAATTACTTGTAACTAAGAGCACAGTATGTCTAGCATTTTTCTTTCCCTTTCACAAAAAAGCATGTATGAATTTACCCAGCTTGTATAAAGAGGGTTTGTGTTTTACTTTTCTTTCCTTGTGGCACATATGGTTAGTACTTTGTCCTCAACACACCCGTGAGTTGATGCACCTTTGATGCACCTTCAGTACCCACTGGATGCTGGACAGTGTTTAAAGGCTGATCATGGAATTCAGGACATAAGGTGGGCCGGGTGTGGTGGCCTGCAATCCCAGCACTCAGGAGGCTGAGGCAAGAGAGTAACTGTGAGTTTGAGGCCAGCCTGGGTTGCGGAGTGAGTTCAGAGTCAACCTGAACTGAATAGCAAAACCCTGTCTCAAAAGACATCAGGAAGTGGCTCTCAATATTAAATTCCTTACAGAGAAGCAATTGCATCCAAAGTTCTTAATCCTCAGATTGAGTAACGTTTAAAAGTTCTTAAAATCAGGGTCTCTAAGAAGGCAGCGTCATGAGCCAGGAAGAGCATTGGACTGGACATCCAGGACTGGTCTCTCTGGGTGCTGACCTGTGTGCCGGAGTGAACCCTTAAATTCTGCCTGTAGCACGGCAGTCTGGACGGCTTTGGAGGTCCTCACTGTGCCTCATATTCTGAGTCTGTGAACTTTTATTTTTTGGTTTCTATTCAAAAAAAACAAACAAACAAAAAAAAAAAAACAAAAGAAACCCATACAGAGTTTAATGATATTTCTCACACTTTTTTATTTCATTCCTCTGGTGTTTTCAATATAAGATTGTGTAATTTGACTTTAAGATCAGGGGAGATCCAAGTGTTAAGTGATTCTTTCCTGGGGACTTTGGTGCACTTCCTCCCCGGCACCCCCCTCCAAGTGCTGGTTCACAGGGAGCCACCGGTTGGAGTGGATGTTCCCCAGCTGTGTTAGGATGGCCATTGTAGTTGCCTAAGGGTCCAAATCACTGTGTGCAGTTCCGCTGAGCAGTTGTTGGTGTGAGGCCCTGCATTGAAGTCCTATGAACGGCCTTTGTTCTTGACTTCTTCTCCATGTTCCACTTCCTGAGAAGAATTGAGGGCACAAGCCGGGCGTGGTGGCGCATGCCTTTAATCCCAGCACTCGGGAGGCTGAGGTAGGCGGAGCGTTGTGAGTTCGAGGCCGGCTTGGGCTACAACGCGAGTGCAAGGCCGACCTGAGCTACATAGTGCGACCCTGCCTCATAAAACCAGGGCCGGGAGTTTGGCTCAGTACCTTAAGCGCCTGCCCTGGCAGGCGCAAGGTTGTGAGTTCAATCCCTGGTGCCGCCAAAAAAAAAAAAAAAAAAAAAAAAAAGAATTGAGGGCACAGCCATTTCATGCAGCCTATGATCAGGTTCTCACTTGTTCCCCAGGTCTAGAAGTTTGACCGGATTTTCAGCCCACACCCGTTGTCCACTAGCACAACTCTGATGTCTGGCCCCATGTTGATTTAGTCTCCTTGGCACAGTGAGCGGTCCCTTCACAGACTGCTGGTGCGTTTCTCTTCCCTTCTGACATGTGCTTCTCTCCTGGCCAGCAGGTAGTAGGTGTCCTCTGCAAGTATGGAGGGGTACTGTCTCCTGCCAAGGCACTAAATAGAGTCAAAGTGATGACTATAAATGAGCATACATTTAGGAGAAAACAAGTCTAGTTTTCTAACGATTTGAAGCAGAGACAAAGAGAAATATAATTTTTCTAAGGAGAAAGATGTAAGCTGGGTGTGGTGGCATTCACCTGTAATTCCAGCACTTGGGAGGCTGAGGCAGGAGGATCATTGCAAGTTTGAGACCAGCCTGGGCTACAAAGTGAGCCCAAGGCCAACCTGAACTGCATAGTGAAACCCTGTCTCAAAAAGACACACACAAAAAAAGACCAGCCTGGGCTACATAGTGAGTTCAAGGTCAGCCTGAACTACAAAGGGAGAGCCTGTCTCAAAAACCAAAAACAAAAAAACTTAAACCATAGCTGAGAACCTAAGTCCATTTGGATTGTCTTGCCTTTATTAGCAGTAGCACCCTGGAGTAGTAAAGTGGTTGATTCTGTCACTTATGCTTAGGGACTAAACAAAACTAAAGTGTGTTTCATGTTTCATTCCAGTTAACACTGTATTTGCCAATTAAACAGTATTTGGTCAAGAATTGGTGTGGTTCCAAGAACTGCATTCAGGCTGAGGCTGTGTGGCACTTACCATAGAAGGTCACCATTTTGCAAACCACTGGTCCTCTGCATGTGACAGTTCACCTGCGTCTCTGATGGGAAAGTGTGGGCCCACGTGGTCAGGCATTTCTCATTCCAGGAGTTTATTCTTGTGTTGCCATTAATATATTGATCTTCAGTCCAACTGTAGAACGCGCGTTTTCTCTACCATGTTTTCCTTTTCACACAAAGAAGACAACTGTAACAGAGTGCCTTCTGTGCTTCTGTTCTTCAGTAAATCTCAGACCTTCGGGTGCCCTCAGCACAAAAGGAAAGCTACATGCTTGTACTCTGGGGTCTTCTCTCTGCAGGTGGAGCAGTTCTGGAGGTTTTATAGCCACATGGTACGTCCCGGGGACCTGACAGGACACAGTGACTTTCATCTCTTCAAAGAAGGAATTAAACCCATGTGGGAGGTGAGGACTGAGGGCCTCTGCTTTGCTTTTTTCTTTTTTTCCTTTCTTTTTTATCCTCTGCCAAGGTTAAAACCATTTTAAAGTCTTCAAAACTGTTAACACTAGGACCCCGGGGATTTAGCTCAGTGGCTCAAGTGCTTACCTGTTAAGCAAGAGGTCATGAGTTCGATCCCCAGTACCAAACAAAAACAAAAACAAAAACAAAAACAAAACTGCAACACTAGCTGCACTCCTGTAATCCTAGCACTCTGGAGGCTGAGGCAGGAGAATTACTGCAAGTTGGCCAGCCTGAACCGTATAGTGAAATCCTATTTCCAGAGAGAACAAAACTGCAACACTATTGGATATATCCTGGGAACTCAGACCCCTAGGGAAAAGCACTAATGCCATTGTGTGTCTGCATTGGTTGGTGCTCGGTGGTTTTCATGATGGTGTTACCACTCAAATGGTATTATTGCAGCATTAAAGGGTGGTTTTCTTTGTTTTCTTTTTCTTTCTTTTTTTTTTTTTTTAAGTTGACCTTGTTCCCACAAAACTCATTTGTGTGTGTGAATAATATTTCTAAATAGTGTCTCTGGTGTGAGAAACCAAAAGTGTAAGGACCAAAATGTATAATAGATACTGTGAAATAGGAAAAAAATGTTCCAATGGGAAGGGGAACTAGGGAGGGGGAAAGAAAGAAAGGGAAAAGAAAGGGAAAAATGGAAACAAAGCTTTTGTAAATAGAGAGGCGAAGAGGGGTTGAAGGGAGGGGTGGGGGAATGAGTGGAAAATGAATCAAGATATATCACATACAGGCGCAGATTCCCTGTGATCAGTGTGATCACTATGTATACCTAAAATGTACCAATACACTTCATGAAAAAATACTTTTATGTATGGTGAAAGTGGTTGGAAATAAAGGCAATAATTAGAGACCCAAAGCTGAGCTCTGCGATCTCTTCACAGAGCCATTCTTTCATGGCTCCTGTGATCTTGCATGAAATCTACCTTCCAAGCCTCAGTCCCCATCATCTCTGAATCTTCCTTTCCTTGCAGCGAGACCCCGTTTACACGTCCCTGCTTCGCAGTTGGTGCACACACGTGCTCCTCCCAGTGCCCAGAGCGCCCGCCCTCTCGCACTTTGCTGCTGCCTGTTTCCAGCTGTCGTGTTCTCTGTGAACCCACTGCGCAGCTCTGCAGCAGGCCTGGTCCGTCCACATGGCTGTCATTGCTCCCCTGTCTGTCTCTGCCACTCTGGAGCTGAGTGGACTTTGGGGTTTCTTGACTGCACTTGGTACATGGCGCCACTCAGTGAACTTCTAACAAATGAAGTAATAGTCTCTTTCAAATCCGACGTTAATTCCTGAAGTAGTTCTAATCAAAGAGCATTCTTTTAGGAAGATCTGTGTAGCTGTCTTTTTTTTTTTTTTTTTTTTTTTTTTTTGCAGTGCTGGGGCTTGAACTCACAACCTCGCGCCTGCCAGACAGGCGCTTAAGCCACTGAGCCAAACTCCCAACCCTAGTTTTTTGAGGCAGGGTCACACTATGTAGCTCAGGTTGGCTTTGTGCTCATGTTGTAGCCCAAACTGGCCTCGAACTCACAACGCTCCACCTACCTCAGCCTCCTGAGTGCTGGGATTAAAGGCGTGCGCTACCACGCCCGGCTTGTGTAGCTGTCTTTTGAAACAGCAGTGCTGAAGATACCTGCTTTATTTTTCTTTTTTCTTCCCAGTTTCTTGTCTCCCTAGTCCTATTTTCATTTTTTTCTGTAAGTGGCATAATCCTAGTATTCAAGGAATTTTTGGCTTTTCACCGCTTTAATGTAAAAGAAGCAGCTGTGAACCAACATTTGAACTTGAACATTTTCTGCCTTTTTGTAGGACGATGCAAATAAAAATGGTGGCAAGTGGATCATTCGGCTGCGGAAGGGCTTGGCCTCCCGGTGCTGGGAGAATCTCATCCTGGCCTTGCTGGGGGAGCAGTTCATGGTTGGGGAGGAGATCTGTGGGGCTGTGGTCTCTGTCCGCTTCCAGGTAAGCACCCTGGCCAGCGGTTCCTGTGTTGCCCTCGCTCCCCTCCCTGCCTCTGGTCTGCTTGCTGATGCCCTGCTCTCCTGTAGGAGGACATTATTTCCATATGGAATAAGACTGCCAGTGACCAGGCAACCACAGCCCGGATCCGGGACACACTTCGGCGCGTGCTTAACCTACCTCCCAACACCATAATGGAATACAAAACTCACACCGACAGCATCAAGTACGTGTTGGGGTTGCTGGGCGGGGACAGGCCCCTGAACTTAGCAGAAGTAGCTCCGTAGTTGGGCCCAGAGGCGCACAGTTGTACAGGAGATTGGCTTGAGGGGAGGAGGCAGACCAGATAGGCCAGTTCGTCCTGGCTTCTGGCCACGTTGTGCAGGTGTTGTTGGCAAGGCTCACTGCCTCCCTACACCGCGGGGTGCGGGGTGCGGGGTGCATTGGGACAGAGAGCCCTTCCCCAGAAACCCAGTTTCACTGCCTGCACTGGCTTCATTTCCACAGGCTGTCTGGTCTTTCCCATGCTAATCCCTATCTGAAAGGAAAGGCAAAGCACTTTTCTTTATCTGGCTGCTTTTTTAAGATCATTTCACCAAATAATAAAATCCTCTTCCCTGCCCATCCCTCACCTTCCTTTTGCATGTCTGTTTAACCTGTTGGCTTCAGTCTGTTTTCTTTGTCCTGGGAAATTAACTTCTTAACAGGCCTGATGCCTCCATTTCCTCGTGTGTAGAGCTGAAGCTGAGAGAAGGCAGGGCATTGTAGGAGGGAGGAGAACTGAAGGGGAAAGCAGTTCCTCAGGATGTGGGCAGCGAGCGGAGTGTGCTCTGCAGGGAGCGTCACCGGCAAGCTGCTCCTTAGTGATCCCGGGTCAGGAATGAGCACAGGGTATGATGAGGAGGTTGTGAGAGTATAGGCCAGGTTGTCTGCACAGGGAAGTCAGGGCAGCCAGCTCGGGGTCTGGACTCGGGCCCAGCTGTCTCTGGTGGCCCCGAATCAGTACGTGCCTTGGGCGAGTCGCTGTGCGGTTCTGCTTCGGTTTCCCCAGCCAAACCCTGGGAACAGTAATGCTCTGCCTACCAGGATTGTGAGGAGGCTGATGGGATCTTTGTAGCCAGGAGTCCTCAGGGAGGAAGCTCTCAGGCCAAGCATCATGTTGCTGTCATCACCATCGTTAGTAATGTCACCTTTCTGCGGTTCTTACTACAGACTAGTTGTGAGCCCAGTGATGTGTTCAGCAGCAGACCACTTGGGAATCTCTTTCCCATGCCTTCATTTCTGCCAGCTTGGTGCCAGCCTGACTGGTGCACTGCCACGGGCGTCAGTCATTAATCATGTGGCTGGCTGTGACCACCCTAGGCAGCAGCGGACTCTGGCCGGCCCTGGCCCCAGGGCTTGCCTCCACAGCCGGTGTTAGTGCTGTCTTCTCAAACAACATCCACCTTGCTCTCTGTTCTGGGGCACCGGTAGTTTCTGCCCTTCTGTCAGATTCTGTCCAGGCTGGAAAGACCTGTTTGTAGAACTTTCATTTCCAAGATTCTCAAGTTTTCCCCCACCCTACCAACCCAAAGCCAGCTTCGCATGAGGGTAAAAAAGGGAAGGAGGAGGCATCTTTGATCCTCTCTCCCCTCTTGCGGGTCTCCCTTCCTGATCCTGACTGTTGTGGAAACATGCACAAGGCCTCCAGAGGTCAGCAGAGCCTGCAGCCCTCTCCTTAGTCTGATCAAGGGGCTGGCCTGCTGTGCTGGCTTCTCCTGGGTGTGTCTCTGGGGCCCCAGCCCTACAGCTGTGCGGCCAGAATATCCTCCTCCAGACCCAGACGCCACCTCCCTCGTGTCCCCCTCTCTTTCCCCTCCCAATGAGCCACGTTTTGCACTTCCACTAGAATGCCAGGCAGGCTGGGCCCCCAAAGGCTCCTTTTCCAAAACCTCTGGAAGCCGCGGTTGAATGTGCCATGACCCTGTCCCTCTCCGGATGGCACCATCATTGAAGCTGGCGTCATCGGAGTCCCTTGTTGTGTTGGTGTGCCACCTGGAAGACCCTTCCGTCCTGGACAAGAGGAGTGGAAGAGCATGTTATGCTTTGAGAACAGGCTGACTCGCGGCAGCTACGCCAGCAGCTGAGATCACAAATAAACGGTGCTAAACTAGCTTGTCTCATGCTCTTGCTCTTTATGGTGCATCAAGATGTGGCCCTCAAACCGACTGTCACCATGTTAAGGGATGGCACGGACTTCTCCATGCAGGGTCATCTGGGGAAGGCAGCCTCATTCCATGAGCTCACCGTGTAGTGACGTGTGGTAGGTGGTCCCAGGACTGCTGAGGTCTGATGTGATGAGAACACATAGTTCTCAAAAAGACTCCATCCTATGGTACTTGAATTTAGCTCCCATCTGGTCACACTGAAGACCAGCCCAGAGTAGTTTCTGATTTTGAATTCCGCTTGAAAGTTTGTGAAGGTTGGGGAGGAGGATCCTTGGCCTTTGCTTTGCTGATTTCCATTTGCCTTTACTTCAGAGAACTTTCTCGCTTAGAGGTAAAACCCTGCTTCCATCTGTGTGGCCCACACACCTAACATCCTTGCTTTGTGCTAACCGTGTTCTCGCTGGTGCCAAAGCTGCCCAGGCCCAAACTCTCTGCCAGCCTCCTGCCTTCTGCTTTCCCCACAGAGTCGAATCGTCTTGCTCTTGGACCTAGCCTGTGTGTGTGATCTCAGGGGTAGCCCTCCTTCCCCCAGCCCGGGGTGCAAGGCCCCAGGTCGGGTGGGGATAGGCCTTTGCCCCTGAGTGCATGCGACTGGACACGCCAGCCTCCTGTGGGCCTCGTGGCTTTGGCTTGCGCGCATTGCAGCATGTCCTTTGGCACCTAACCTGCATGGAGAGCTGCTGCTAGCCTCGTGTTCTCTTAGACTTTCTTAGGCGCCACTCCCTCAAACCTAGGTAATCAGCTTTGCAAATCTTGGGCGGGGCTCCTTCAGAGGATCTGTGGAAGTGGCTGGGAGGTTTATTTCTCCACAGTGGCAGTGGCACCGGTACCACTGTGACTTACCCTGGTTTCCATGGGGCCCAGGCTCCTAATTGAATACAACTGAGACTAGCGTGTCCAGTCGCATGCACTCAGGGGCAAAGGCTTTGCATCCCCCAAACTGATTGAAGTGCTTAGAGAACGACAGATTTGCTGGCAATGGAAAGACCCATTCTCTGTTTTTAGCCTCAGTCCAAGACTGGCCACCTCTGGCCCCCGCCCCGCCTTCCATTGTCTCATTACATGCGTTGACCTGAACTCCAGCCGCATTGTACCTGCTCCAGGAGACAAGCTCGGTGTCATCTTCCAGAGCAAGAGTTGATCAGGCAGCAGCAGACTGACCTTGAGTCCCCTCTGACTCTGGCCACGTGTGAGGAGAAGTCACAGCTAGTTCTGCCTTAGCCTCCCCAGGACTGTCCCATAGCCGTGTCCCTGTTTGAGCCCAGGCACAGCGGGCACTGGGACTTGAGACTTCCAAGGGAAAGGAAGACAGAGCCAGCGGTGGTTCTCCCGGGGCCCGGCGGTGTGAGGGCTGCTGAAAGGGTGAGGGTGTGTTGGAGGCGGCGTTATGGTCTGCCCAGCACTGCTCTTCAGCTTGCTGTGTCTCTCGTCATTTCCAGTGTCCTTCACCTTTGTCTCTCTAGCTGTCCACCAGCCACTGCTGCGACCTTTCCCCACTGCACCCTTGGGTGAGCTGTGGGGGCTTTGTCCTCACTTATTCCTGATCATCCCAGGAAACGGTGGTCTTGCTCATGTCATGGCTCCTTTTAATGAGACCAGATCACACTTGAGTTTTCATCAGTTTTTGTCCTTACAAGTGTCAAGTGACTTGCTGTGTCCTCTGCTCTGAGGAGAGACATCGTGACAGCCATAATCATGGGGTCGGTAGGACAGAGCTGGACACAGACTGTCTAAAGTAGCACTGTCCTGTGAGGAAACTCCTCTGGACTGGAAAAGGGGAAGACAGGGCCAGCTTCCTGTCAGCCGCCGTGGTACCGGGCGAGCCCGGCCAGCCTTGGCTGCAGTGAGGTGAAGGTGGGGCTCCTCTGAGTTCCACCAGGGTGACAGGTCGAGTTGTAGGAATTCCTTCACCATGTCTGGAGGTTCCCCATACAGAGGCAAGGACAGCCAGTTCCGGGTGGTCACCCAGCATTACTGCTGCCCTGGCTTTTTGTTTTGAGCTGTTCCACCATGCTGATCCTCCAAGTGTGTGAGGGAAGCGAAGGTCTGCAGGAGGCGTCAGGCCGGCCGAGGCGTGCTCAGATCCTTGTAGGGTAGGGGACAGTGCAGTTACACAGAAATGGGATCTCTCTGCTCTCAGAATTTGCTTTCTGGTAAGTGAGCTGGGACAAGTGGACTGTCAAAGGCTCTTTGTTCGTCTGCCATTGGAATCTGCTCAGAATCCCCTGTAGGCTATATTAATCTCGGTGATTTTTTTCTGTTTTTAGAAACTCCAGTCATATGATACTTGTTACACTTAACTTGTTCTTTCTTACTTTAAAAAAAAGAAAATTTCAATATTTTCTAATATGTCTGGGGTGGCAGAGTAGAAAGTGGCTAGTCTGTTCACAGCTTACTGACTTGTTAAAAGAGTGAGTGTACCAAAGGTTTTCACTACCTGTTTTATTACCAGTAAACCTGCAAGTAAATTTCTGAACCCAGATTCTTCACATTGAGGTTTCATGTACAGTAAGGATATTTCTGAAGGAATTAGAAGAGCAGTTTAACACTCCGTGGATTTGGGGGCCTCCGAAGTCCACTCTAAGGATCTTGACTCAGGAAGCTGCCTAGTTTAGGCTAGCGTGGTAGGTACAGGCCTTTCTGGAATCAAAAAGAGCTGAAGCTTCAACACAACTGTATAATTTTTGGTTGAAACCTTGTTTATTGTTTAAGGTAGAATTTAAATCTGTTTAGAAAAAAAAGCTTTCCCATGGGTCATTGCCCAAGCATTGCTGTTTGCTTTGGCCTTGTCTTCATCTGGAGCGCATAGCGAAGTTGCCTTCCAGCGTCCCTCGCAGGCTTAGACTGCACCCTGTCACCCATCTTTCCAGAAAAGGCCGTGGGACACGCATCTTGCTGAGGAGGTTGAGTTCGGGGATTGACAGAGTCCGGCACACTTGTCTTCACTTTCTTTCCTCAAGCCGGTTAGCCTGTGCTCGCAGCTTGAGCAGTGCTCACAGAAGAAACCACTGTCTTAGAAGCAATTGCAGATGCACTCTTCAGGAGGGAAATACCAATGGAATGGCTGCAAATATCGCTTAGATGAAGCTGGATTTGTTTCAAGTCTATGTAGTCCCTCCTTTCTAAAAACTATTAATCAATTAATTAATTTGCTGTGCTGGGATTGTACCCAGGGCTTTGCACATGCTGGGCAAATGCTTTACTGCTGAACTGTATCTCCCAGGCCTGCTCCTTTTTTTTAGGTATCTAGAAAGTTTGGAAAGAAGTGTATTTTAGTAGCCATGTTATTAAATGTGTCATGAGTAACTTGTTATATTTTCACCCCACATGCTATGTCATGAACTTAAACCAAGAACGAAATAGTGGTAAAGAACTTCAGGTTTAGAAGGCTGAATTTTATGTATAATCCCCAAGGAGTTTAATGCTTCAGGGCTAAAAGGTAGCACAGAAAGGGTGGAAGTCAGCTCCTCTGAGAAAACTTGGTGTGGGCGGACCGTCTAGTACCTGAGGGGCCCTGGTCTTCGCCTGGCATCCTTTCTCCTGCAGTGCCCACGGCCCTGTTGGTGGACAGTGCCTGCAAACCTCCCTACCCTTTCTGTCTCATTTCTTAGCCTTTCCTTAGTGCAGTTTCCAAATTGAGTTGCTCTGCATGCGAATTGTAGCTTCACTTTTAGAAGAATTGTTACGCGAGTATTTAAAAACAGATGGCACCTGTCACATTGAGAGCCCAAGTCTGGAAAGGTGACAGCAGAGAAGGTGTAATTTCCTCATTGCATCTTTGGACAGCGCAGTGCTGTTGGGTACTCAGCTCTGCCCTTGGGGCGAGGTCTGATAAAGATCGGTGGTTTTCACCACCTGTTCCCAGAGCCTCAAGGTGGAGGAGGTGAGAACTTGCTGTTGCCCTTGTTGGAGAGGTTTCTGGGGTTGGCTGAGCGTCAGCTCTGACCTCAGCAGCCTCCTGCGGCCTTGCTAAAGGGGCACAGTGGCGGGTTCTGCAGTAAGGAGGGCCAGGCTTCCACCGTGGGACCCACCGGGAGCAGGGCCAGCTGCCCACCTGCGCCCCCGCAAGAAGAAAGTGCCGGGAGCCTGGCTGCCCTGCCCACTGCCTTGGCCATGCGGCCTAGGGGGCGTCTGAAGTGGGAGGCGGGTGATGGTGTCTGCACTCTGTAAAAGCGTTTGATCTGAATGTGTTGTTGTGTTTTTTGTCTCTGGTTTGCCAGGGCCTGGGAGGAGTTTCATGGCCTAGTGAACAGCAGCGGCCGCTGATTGGCGCTCCCCCTCTGTCTCACACTCAGGGTAGGGCCTTGTCTACCTTCTCTGTAACCCCGTGGTACACCTCAGCCAGAGGGACCCTCTCCCCAAGGGGCCACCCTCGCCCGTTGACCCCAGCCTTGCCCCTGCCAGCACCCAGCCTCCCTGGCCAGTCCCACATCTCCCGGTGGACCCCTGGCAGGTCATTTCACCTCAGGGTGCGTCCTACTCCACCTCAGAGGGAGGCTTCACAGACCAATGGGTCTCTGAAATCCCTTCTGCTGACATTTTATAATGGTTAATGTGCTCCAGACTGTTTTCTTCTGGTGGCTCTAGTAAGACTGTTTTCATGCCGTCTGCCAGAGTTCTGTGGCCAGAAGGGCAGTTCAGTGGACCCCGACTGAGTTAGGTGAGAGGTGTGTCTCGTTTGCTGGTGGTGTCTGTCACTTGTTTGCAAACAAGCGCTGTGAGTTCAGACTCAGAGCAGTGAAAGTAAATGGGCCAGAGTGGACTTCCGGGCTGTGTGCGAGACAGGTGTAGACTGCACCCAGCTAGAGCTAGAGCTCCAGCTAGGGTGTCACGGTTAGCTCAGAAGGGATGCTGGGAAGGCTGGGGCCACCAAAGCATTCACCTTAGGGACGTCTGTGCTCACGTCCATGCCTGTCTCTGGCATGGGGAAGTGGGTGAGTTTATTCAGTGCGAGAGGGAAAAGCGAAAGGTCGGTGTCTACCTGGGTCACAGATGAGCACCTGCTCCGCGACACCAGGGTGCCCCCCTCCCCCCATCCCATCCCCTCCCTGGGCAGCAGCTGCCGCAGGAGTCCCCTTCCCGGGAAGGAGCTGAGGGTGCTCCAGCACAGGAGCCCGCATCCCCCAGGCAGGCTGGAAAGAGGGGGGCTGCTGTGGGGCAGACACTGGGCCTGGGCCTGGGCGCCTTGTGGCTCCAGTGCGACCTGGAGACAGCAGTCGCAGGGCCCCTGCTTTTATAGTCCAACTTCATTACTGTAAATTCAGTTTTCAGGTAGCAGTTTCAGATTTTAAAAAGTAGCTTAAAAGTTGACGTAGAATTCCAAGACGTTAATCCGGTCAGCTCCAACAGTGTATAAGTTATTCACCTGCAGGCTGAAGTATAACACAAAGTTAAATTTTCAGAAGCACAGTGATGTCATGGAATTGTTTTAATACTGCCATTTTAATTATTTCTAAGGTTTGCTTTTTTGGTTTTTTTGTGGTTTTTTTCATTTTTTGGGTGGGTTATTTTGTTTCATTTTGTTTTTGCTTAGTATTCTCAAAGTTGGGATAAACTGAATGTGATAAGAAAATTTTATCATCATTTAATTGACAGTGTATTTTACTTCTTAGTACCTTTGAAAATTGAGAGCTAAGAGTCAGGCATGGTAGAGTACACCTGTAATCACAGCACTTGGGAGGCTGAGGCAAGAAGATCCTTGGGAGTTTGAGGCCAGCCTAGGCTACATAGTAGTCCAAGGCCAGTTTAAACTACATAGTGAGATCCTGTCTCAAAAAAACAAACCCAAGTGTGGCGGCACACACCTATAGTCCCAGCACTCAGGATGCTGAGGCAGGAGGATTGCCATAAACTCAAAGCCAGCCTGACCTATCTAGCAAGACCCTGTCTCAAAAAAAAAAGATAAAAATTGAGAGCCAGACATGGTGGCATACACTTCTAATCCCAGCATTTTGGGAGGTTTAGGGAGGAGCATTGCAAATTGGAGCCCAGCCTGGGTAAGTGACTTAGCAAGACCCTGTCTCAAAATAAAAAAGGGGCTGGAGACGTAGTTTAGTGTGAAGGCTTGGGTTGAATCCCCAGTGTATGAGGGGGGAAGGAATGGAGGCATCTCAGTTTCCATGGAGAAAAATCCTTGATTTGAAACAGAATGGAAGAAAACTTAAAACAACTCCCTCTCCTTATAGCAGACACTAAACCCCCAGGAAAAATTACCTTTGAGTTGCTTTGAAAAGTCACACAACTCACAATTGCTGTTGTGCAGCCTCTTTTGCAGCCCGTAACTGGCGGGTACCTGACGGCCCAGGTGTTCTCCCTGAAGCGCAGGCTTGGGTGTGCTCGGAGGGAGAGCCAGCCCGACAGGGCCCCAAGTCATCTCCACACGGAGCCTGGCTTCTCAGGACGCTGTGACTCGCTCACTGCATCTGTCGCGTTACTGTCCGTGGCACTCCAGCCTCTCTCCCTCTCTGTTTTTTCCCTGAGGAGGTCATGATCTGTGAAGAAATTGATAGAAAAACTACTAAGTTCTTGGGCATAGTGGTGCATGCCTGTAACCCTCACTTTGGAGGCTGAGGCAGGAGGATAGAGGTTACAACACACCCTGGACAATTTAATGAGACCTTGTCTCAGTATAAGATAGAAAGGGGCCAGGGTATAGCTTGGTGGTACCGTGCTTGTCCAGAGTGTTGGAGGCCCAAGGTTTAATTTCCAGCAGTCAATCAATCAGTCTATCTATTTTAACACCTCAGAGCCTTTTCCGCAGTTTATTGATGATGTCATTACACATGACTGTCAGTATTCTAAGACTGTTGTACTGACTTCCCTTACAAAGAGGCATTGCCCTTCAGCCATGGCCTCAGCCGGGGTCACAGCCCCAGGAACACCTGGCCGTCTGAACGTCTGGACTGGCAGTGCAGACAGGGATCCGTGTCATTGGGGAGCACTGCAGTGTGGCCTGAGTGGGAGGAGAGAGGCGGAGATTTGCCCCACAGAACCTAGACAGGGTTTGCGGCTTTACTGACCGTGCGAGGAGAAGAGGGAGCCGGAACTGTGCCCTGAGCAGAGTCCTTGCCAGGTGCCCCCGCTGGCTCACACCGAGGGGCTGGAAACTCCGGGTGGGGGGGCGCGGCTCGGGCGCCTCGCCTGCTGGCGCCCACCTGCCGGCCTTGAGCCCGGCCTTTGCCTGTTGTTTGCAGAGATGGAATTGTCTCCAGAAGTGCAGCAGGGCGTGCTGTGAGCTAAGTAGGACAGAAAGCTGTTTCAAGGGTGGGCTCCGTGTCCCCAGGGTACCAGGGAGTGGCATGTTAGAAGCCGGTTTGGTTGGGACTCATCCAGAGGAGAAGGAATTCTTTCCCTTTTTTCTTCGCAGTGCTGGGCATTGAACCCAGGGCATCAGTGTATGCTAAGTACTTCAGTCAGCCCTGGAATATATTCCTTTATTCTATTTTTTTAATGATTGGTTGATTAATTGAGATGAGGTTTGCCCAGGCTGGCCTTAAATTCGTGAGCTCAAGCAATTCTCCTGCCTCAGCCTCCTGAGTAGTTGGGACTGCAGGTGCATGTTACCACACCCAGCAAGAAAGAACTGTTTCCCGCACTGGGAACTCCTGTGTACTCTTCGGTACACCAGGTGTAGCACCTGGCTTGTCAGAGCATAGCCGGAGCCTACCAGGTGGCTTTCCAGAGCTCCCAGTGAATTTCTGAGTTTTAGTTTGCCCTGAAGAGGACAAAAGCATATAAAAAGAAAAGGGAAAAAGCTCACGGCCTCCCCCATCCTGCCTGCAGGCTCTCTCCTGGGGCGCTACCGCTCCACACTGCGGTCTGCAGGGAGCACGAGGCCCCCAGGTTGGGGGGGTGTGGGCCTCTAACTAAGTGTTGTGCCAAGCTGTTCTCCCGCTGTCACAGCCTCGACCCTCATCCCCAGCAAGGGCAGCCACCCACCCGCCTGTTCGTCGTTTCCTGTTTATTCCAGAAACTCAGGCGGATTCTCCTGACTTTTTTACATTTCCATTTTGGAAGTGAACCTCAGAATTGTAGGACTTCCTAGAAGGTTTTCAGACTGTAATGGGGTCTCCAATAAGAAAAGAAACTGGGCTGGGCATGTTGGTGCACTCCTGTAGTCCCAGCACTTGGGAGGCTGAAGCAGGAGAATTGCTTGCAAGTTTGAGACCAGCCTGGGCTACAAAGTGAGCCCAAGACCAGCCTGAACTGTATAGTGAGACCCTGTTTCAAAAAGACAGAAAAGAAAGAAAGACAAGAAAAGAAACTGGATCAGGTGCTGAATATCCGAGTCGGCAGTGTGGTAGAAATCTGCCTACCACAGAGAAAACCCCAGTGTAGTACAGGAATCTTTCAAAAGATCAAACGAGGAGAGCAAGGATGTAGCTCAGCAGGTGCAACACCTGCCTGGTAATCGTGAGGCCCTGAGTTCAATTCCTGATACCAAAGAAAAGAAATTTAAAAAAAAAAAAACCATATCAACCGAGCTACTTGTGGTAATAATTGGCCTGAGAATCCCACAGCAACTCCCCGAGCTGGTCGGGTACTTGCCTGCCGTCTCCCTTAGTAGGCCAGAGGGTTCCTCCCCAGTCTGCCCCGGCCCTGCCATCGAGGGTGCCCAAAGCGGAGAGGAGCAGGGCCCACTCCCCACGGGCCACCCCACGGCGCTCGCGTCCTCTGTGGGCTGCTTGTGGCTCCTCACAGGGCTCAGTCCTCCTGAGGTTCTCACACCATCCGAGCAGTGTTTTAATACCATTGGTCTTCTTAAGGAGATGATCACCATTAACTTTGTATTCAGCCTTCCGCTCTTTAGATGGAAATGGCTGAAATGCCCACCGGCTGCATGTGAGCCCGCCTGGTCTGGAACACAGACACCAGTGGCCTTCAGAGAGCGTCTGTTTCTTGGTGGCCAGGTCAACAGCCAGCTCAGTCCTTGTCTGCCACCGCCTCCCCTGGGCACAGGGCTCTGGCTGTTGCAGGGGACACCAGGCTCTGGCTGAGCTGTGGTCAGTGTTTATTTGCTCTGGACCCTTTGTGGGGGCTCAGTTATTTGTGACAATTTCAAGATCGGTCCCTTTCAAATCAAAAGGGAAATAGTAATGACCGAAGCCAGCTGAGTGAGAATGCCTCCATCCATGTCCACTTAATTAAACCTGGAGCCCCAGGCCAGCACAGCTGCTGGGTGACCTTTGAAGTCCCTGCCAGAGAATTGGGACACTGAGGTTCGGGTGGTGACGTGCACTGCTGAGGCTTGTGGCAGGTGCCAGGCAGTGTCCGCAGAAGGCGGCCAAGGGGGCGCGTGTCCCATCCCCAGCTTCTCCTTCAGGATACAGTGCGCCACCTGAATAAGCAACTCCATAGGGTTTCTGTTTTAATTTTTAGGCAGGTTCTCACTATGTAGCCCAGGCTGGCCTTGAACTCCTGACTGTCCTCCTGCCTCAGCCTCCAGAGCGCTGGGATCATTGGCATGCGCCACCATGCCGGCATCAGTTCACGTAAACTGGTTGGTGTAGGGGTTGCCGCTGTGGATCTCTGTGTGGCCCCTTAGTGTACACGGATGCACATGGAAGTGTGTAACCTTATTCCCCTACCCAGCCCCACACACACGAGAGGTAGCTACTGTGTGCACATTGCTTTGAGGGCTTGGCTGGCTTGGGGAGGTCGGTTTTTTGAGACAGGGTCTCTATGTATTTCAGGCTGGCTTTGGACTGTAGCTGGGGTTGGCCCTGCCCTAGCCTCCCCAGTGCGCTCCTGTGCCTGGCCGTGCGCCCACTGCTCCGCTCTGCAGGCTGTCGGGCAGTCTCGGGAGCTTCCACGCTAGCAGAAAGCTGCTTTCTGTGTTTTCAGGCTGCATGGTGTTACAGTGTCTGAGTGCTCCACACTGACATTTAACCAGCCCCTTTCGGTCCGCTCCAAAGCGGCTTCCGGTCATTTGCTGTTACAAGCCCCGGAGTGAAGTTCTGGCCAGAGGGGGGCAGCTGCTGTTTGGATTAGGCTGCGGGGAAGGGGACCCTGGGGTGCAGGAGCACCTGCCCGGCAGCCCGCGTACTAAGTGCTCTGTTTTCTCCCGTTTTCTCTTCCAGGGACAATTCAAGTTTTCGAAATACAAAAATCACATTGTGAACGTACACGAGCTGGCAATAACCCCCTTCTGTGTGTGTGTGTGTCCGGATGGATGGGAGGCCGCCCGCCAGCCCTCGCCAGCTCCGGAAGGGGCGTCCTGAGCCGCGCGCCCCTTGGCACCGTTCCCGGAGGACCGCTGCCACCAGACTCCTGCCCAGCGCGGGCTCTCCACCACGGCGGAGGAGGAAGCCGGGACTTTGCGGCAGACTTCTCCGCCCACCTGCGAGCGCAGTGTGGCCGCGCCGTCCGCCGAGGGCAGTGTGTAGCCGCTGGCCGCGTTATCAGTATTACGGTGCCCTGCCGAGCGCAGCGGGGGGGGGGGGGCAGCGCCTCTTCCAGCTCTGTCCCCGTTCTCCCTCCGCCGAGCCGCCACTCTGAAAGGTGTTCCCGCTGCGGTGGCGGTGACGGCGCCGGCCCCGGCTTCCCTCCGGGGGGACCCCGCCTCCGCAGGCACTGCTGCACTTAGAACTGGAATCAGTGGGCGCCTGGTTCCCTGACGCATCGCGGGGGGCTCGCCGAGGTCAGAGCCTGGGGCAGGCTGGGCGCCTCTGTCCCGTGTGGTCGGCGGGGCCTGCGAGCTGAGCGTTAGTGAGGGAAGGAGGGACAGCTGCTAACACGGTTCCCAAACTCCTCCACGGAGGCAGCCGGAGAGAAGGGGCGTGCTGGACTCCACCTGTGTGGCTGTGCCTGCCTGCCGTAGCGGGGACCCCACCTCGAGTCTCCGCCACCCCACCCGATGCGGATGGGTGCAGATGCGTGCTGAGTGCTGCCCAGAGCCCCGGGAAGGCTCCCGCCGCCAGGCTTGCAAAGAGCAGGCCCTCGGAGGAGCTGGGGGCTCGGGCTGCCGGAGTCAGAGGTCTGAAGAGCGGCACTCGGGTTCCAGAAAGCGGTGAACAGCGGCCTCCGGGCAGCACTGCAGAGCGGGTCCCCGGCCCCCCGGATACATACCCGCAGTCTGTGGGTCTCCGCCCCTGGCCCGGGCGCAGCGGGACGGAAGAGTAGCAGGCGCCCCTCGCTGCATGTGTCTCCCTGTCTGCCAGCCTCCCAGCCCCTGACCCATGCAGGGTGCTTTTCCCGAAAGAATCCGAGTACAGAGGCTGGGCGGGAGCTCAGGCTGGAGAAGCCAGCGTGGTGGCTGCGGCGCCCCGGTGTCCAGAGAGGATGAGCGCGCTGGGCGTGCGAGGGCGCTGACCGTGGGACCTGCATGGACCCCAGGGGCTCCCCTTGCCCCAGTCTCCGATCGCTGGAAAATTCCAAAGAGAGCAGACCCTTGGATTTGCCTGCCTTTGGGCATCTACCTGACTGGCGTGTGCATGCGCGTGTGTGCGCGTGTGGGAGTGAGGGCTTTGGAGGGCCTCCTTAGGTATAGTGTCCATAGTTTGTTTTGTTTTGTTTTGTTGTTGGTTTTTGTTTTGTTTTGTTTTGTTTTGTCTCATTTGTTCCAATTTCTTAATCGCTGATGTTTTCTGGAGTTGCTCAACTCGCCACTTCCTCCGGGCCGGTGTTGGACACTCGTTTCTCCCATCAGAAGCTGCTGGCCCATGTCTGAGAGGGCGGCCGGCCGCTGGGCCACGTCCTGCCAAAGGCTGTGAGCTGAGTCTGCGCAGGCCACGCCCGCTGATGCCAACTCTGCGGTGTCGGATGTGCGCAGCCAGGCACGGTCCCTGTCCCCGGCTCTAGAGATGAGCGAGCCGCAGTCTGCAGGGCCACAGGAGCGGCTGGGAAACGGCGGCCCTCTGCGCTGCTGTCCCGGCCTCCGCGGGTTTTCCCTCTGACTTTCCCCAGTCCTCCCCTCAGTAACTTCCCATGGGACAGGAGCTTGCGGTCAGTGCGCTGTGAGAATGAATTTGCAGGAAGTGGACAGTGGGGCGGGCAGGGGCTGTGGCGAGAGTGACCGGGGCTGCACTTGGCAAGCGGTTGTCTGCCGCGGTAATAAATGGAAACCAGCGATCCAGGCTGTGGCCGTGTCAGCGCGGGAGCGGGGTGCACAGCCAGGGATCTGAGTCTGGGCTGTGCCGCTGAGCGCACAGGCGGGGATTGCTCAGAAACTATTTTCTTGTTGGCATTAATCATCACTGTAAGTCAGTGAACCTTTTAAATGTCAAAATATTGCCATTAATTCCCCTTACCTGGGGGGAGAGTATGGGAATAGAAGCGAGTTAAGGGATTTGCGGTGGAACCCTCCAGGCTCAGCTTGGGTCGCTCCCATGAGGTAGCTTAGCCGAGACCCCTAATGGCCTGCGCCCACCGGAAATAGCAAGGGAGACAGCTGTTGAGCCCTGCGTGCCACTCCGCTTCCTGGTACTGTCAGGAGTTCCTGGGGACACAGGAAAGGTTAGAAGGTCCAGGTCCTGGGCCCCTGTAAGGTGGCATGAGAGAGGTGTGTGGTGTAGCTAGTGGCCCACCTCCTACCACCAGTGAGCAAGGGGAACCGAGAGGAAGGGCTGGGGTTCCAGTGTCCCCTTCACAGGAACCCTCACCGTGACCCAAAGAGCCCTCCACCGAGAGCTGCACAGGGTGGAGTCCAAACCTTGAACACACGGCTTCCCAAGGGCTCTTATCTGTGACCCAGCATTCTGGGAGGCTGAGGCAGGAGGATCTGAATTTCACGCTTAGCCGGGCATGGTAGTATGAGCCTGTAATCCCAGCACTCTGGAGACAGAGGCAAGAGGATCACTGCGAGTTGGAGGCCAGACTGGACTGCATAGTGAGACCCTGCGTTACAACGGTGGCCTGGAGCAGGAGACAGCGCTAGATTGCTGCAGTCCTGTCAGCCGCAGTTACCACGCCGTGTATCCGGGGTGCTCCCAGGCCTCCAGGACAGCAGCTCCCCTGAGCGAGCTGCAAGCCACTGGGAGATTCTCCAACTGAAATGAGTGTCCAGGCCCAGAGGTCACGCGTCAGTCTGGCCACAGTCCCATCTGAGCAGAATCTGGGACGGCAGAAGGTCGCGTTGAGACAGGGTCAAATGCACTTCCAGCAAAACTGCGGGAAGTAGGAGAGGTGAGAACTGCAGCCAGCATGGTGGCACACAGCGGTAATAGCAGCACTGGGAAGACTGAGGCAGGGAGGGCATAGGTTTAAGGCCAGCCTGGGCTATGTAGCAGGTTAGCCTGGCTTGGGCTACAGTCAGACCCTGTCTCAAAAATCCAAAAGCAAGGCTCGGAGGCACATACCTGTAATCACAGCTGCCCAAGAGGGTGAGACAGGAGGATCACAAGTTCAAGCCCAACCTGGGCAACTTTGCAATTTATTTATTTATTTTTTTTAATTTATTTATTTATTTTTTTTTTGCGGCACCGGGGATTGAACTCACAACCTCGCGCCTGCCAGGGCAGGCGCTTAAGGCACTGAGCCAAACTTCCCGGCCCTGGTTTTTTTGAGGCAGGGTCGCACTATGTAGCTCAGGCCGGCCTTGCGCTCGCGTTGTAGCCCAAGCGGGCCTCGAACCCACAACGCTCCGCCTACCTCAGCCTCCCGAGTGCTGGGATTAAAGGCGTGCGCCACCACGCCCGGCTAACTTTGCAATTTAATGAGACCCAAGATTTATTTTATTTACTTGTTTATTTATTTATTTATTTATTGGTCTTTCGGGAATAGGGTCTTGCTATGCAGTTCAGGCTGGCCTTGAGCTCACTTTGTAGCCCAGGTTGAACTCGAACTCACAGCAATCCTTCTGCCTCAGCCTCCTGAGTGCTGGGATTACAGGTGTGAGCCAGCACACCTGGCTCTAAGAGTCAAAATTTTAAAGAGGCTGCATACGTAGGGCAGTGCAGAGGTCCTGGGTGCGATCTCTGCCTCGTGCCACGAAGAGAAATAAAGATGTGGTACCTTTCTCAGAGTTCCTGACAGCCAAAGCCAAAACAATTTGAGCACAAAATAATAACAGTAAAAGTATCCATGAGTCCATGCTAATGTAATTATTGAGTAAATACGTGAGGAACAAGAGAGAACCATTCCCCTGAGAATTCTAAACCATCTAGAAGACATGCGGGAGATAGCGTAGAAACCACCATTAAAATACTCTACTAACCAGTGTCCAGGCAAGACTGGTGAACGCTAAAAACAGCAGAACTTGAAGGCGAGCTGGCCATTGGGGTGCAGACCTGTGATCCCAGCATTTGGGGCTGAGGCAGGAGGACTCCTGTAAGTTTTGAGACCAGCCTGACGTGCATAGGGAGACTGTCTCAACCAAAAAGAGAAACAATTTTAAAGAGAAATAGGCCTTGAGGGACCACAGAGAGGAGAGAGCCCTAAAAAGGGAGCCATGTCCTGCTTTGCCCTCCCAGGTTCACCTTGGGGAGCTTGGGTTCTGCACAAGGTAAGTGACTGGAGTCCAGAATGAAGGGGGCACTGAGCGTGGTGGTACACACCTGTAATCCCTTCACTTGGGAGGCTGAGGCAGGAGGATCACCTTGAGCAGGAGGAACAGCACCCAGCGTGTGTGTGTGTGGGGGGGGTGCAGCTTTGGGGCCAAGAAGCACTTCCTGACCCTCTGAGTGGCGGTGTACCCAGGCGATGACTTCGAGGGAGGCCAGCGGCCCTCAGGGGCCCGGGCACACAGTGGTGTCTGATGGGTAACCCAGCCCCTGCCAGTTTAGCCAGGAAGGTGAGTGCCTGGCTCCTGGGAAGTGCATGCCTATAAAAGGCTCGGGCTCTGCGGCCTGCACTGCATGGTGCAGCTGCCGGGAGGGGGTGCCAGGCAGGAAGTTCCTCCGGGCCTGGGCACCCTGCACCTGTCGTGCCCCTCTCCGGGATCTGGAGCTCGGCTGCCTGGCCACCTGCTGCAGCCCTCTGGTCCCCAGGGATACCTCACCCTCCCCAGTGTCCCTGCTGGCCAGAATGCTCTGCACTAGGGCTGGTGCCTTCTCTCTGGGATTGATTCCCCCTTGATAAAGAAAGGGCTTTTAAAAATAGCTGGGCGAGTAGGTGCATGCCTGTAATCCCAGCTCTCAGGAAGCTGAAGCAAGAAGAGCACCATCAGCTGGGGCTACTGAGAGCTTGTCTCAAAAAACAAACATGGCTTTTTTATTCTTATTTCAAAAGTAGGTCATGTAATAGAATATAATTTAGAGAGTAAAAGAAATGGGCCTCTGGGCGTGGTGGTGCATGCCTGTAATCCCAGCACTTGGGAGGCTGAGGCAGGATCGTGGTGAGTTCGAGACCAGCCTGAGCTGCGTAGTGAGACCCTGTCTCAAGAATAAATAAATAATAAAAGAAGTGGACTGGCAAGCCCATAACAAGGAGGTCTAGGGTTATAGCTCAGGGATGGACCACTTGCCCTAGCATACTCCAGGCCAAGGGTTCAATCCCAGCACCGCAAAAGAAAGGAGAAAGATACCATAAATGATGAACTATCTGAAAGGGCTTGGTACGAAGGGATTCTTATGACATAACATTCTGGAAAAAAAGCCATGAGGACAGCAAGCTCTGTGGTCACCAGGAACCTGGGGCAGTGGAGGAGTAGGTGGCCCATGGGGCTTTAGAATGGTGAAACACTCTGTAGGACACTGTCGTAAGTACCCATTTTACAAAGTTGTCAGCACTTAGAAGGCAGCACAAACAGTGAAGCCTAATGCTAACTACACTTCACACAAACCTACTTATTGGGATTTCTTTTTCTTTTTTTTCCTTCTGTAGTTGTCCCCTCTTGCTGGGGCAAACACCTGTAATCCCAGGCCTCTGGAGGCTGAGGCAGAAGGATTGCCATGAGTTCAAGACCAATCTCCAAAAAAAGTTGCCTCTTCTTATCCAAAACTAATTTGTTTTTGAGACAGGGTTTGGTGATGAAGTTTAGGCTGAACTTGAACTCACTATGTAGCCCAAGTTGGCCTCTAATTCATGGTGATCCTCCTGCCTCAGCTTCCTGGGTGATGAGATTACAGGTGTATAGCACTGCGCCCAGGCAAAACTAGTTTTTTTTTTTTTTGTACTGGGGATCAAACTCACAACTTCAAGCCTGCCAGACAGGCACTTAGGCCGCTGAGCTAAATCCCTGGCCCTACTTGCTGAGACAGGGTCTCACTATGTAGTTTAGGCCGGCCTTGAGCTCACTTTGTAGCCCAGGCTGGTCTCTAACTCAAAACAATCCTCCTGCCTCAGCCTCCCCAGTGCTAGGATTAAAGGCGTGTGCCACCACACGGCTGTCAAACTAATTTTGAAATTATTTTTATTTGATTTTTGATGAGTGGCACAGTCCCGGCACGAGCCCAGGCTGCGGTCCCAAAAAAATCTGAGATGAAAATCTGAATACTTCTAAATATCTGTTATTTTCCAGATCTACTATATATATTCCTGACCAGTCAAGCCGTGGATGTCTCCATGTATTGCTTGTTTTTTGTTTGTTTTTAAGTCTGGGTCCTCCACATTTTACTCAAATTCGTTCCAGTGTTTTTCTTTTTTGTGGGTTGATCCATTTTTCATTGTATTTTTGAACGGAAATTGTGATTTTTTTAAAAAATATAATCACCTTTTTACCGAAAACCATCTTATTGGTTCTAGTGGTTTTGGGTTTTGCTTCAAAATAAATAATTTTTAAAAGGCCGGGGGCGCAGCTCAGTGCGAAGTCCCTGCGTTTGTCCGCACTGGGTCTGCTCCGCGGCCCCGGCGTCCTCGGCTCGCTGCACCACAGGACGTGGCTTTTCGCCGGTGCCGCCCAGTATACGCCGTGTGCCGCCGGCCACTGTGCAAGCGGCCCAGGGCCCGTCGGAGGCGGAGGGCGCCTGACCGCAGCCTGGGCTCGCGCCGGGACCGCGCCGCCCAAATCTTTTACGCTGGGCGCCACCTCGTGGTCGCTCTCCGCGTTGCTGCGTTTCCGCTGAGCGCTGGGGACCCCAGAGACCTTAGGCAGCAGGGTCTCCGGCATGCAGAGAAGGGGGGCGGGGCTACATGGTGTCACCTGCAGGATCTGGGCTCTGCCTCCTTTCCCATCTGACCTCCAGTGACCTCACTGTCACCCTAAATCCAGCAGGTTTGAAGCCAAGCTCCTCTTCCCGCTTGACTCAGGACCCCCCCCATTTGAAGCTGGTTTCCAGCTGCAGGGGAATTGACTGACTGCACAACCACTTCTTCTACTGCTAAATGATTCCACAAGTACCAAACTCCCCGAACACGCTCGAGTGTGCAAATCAAATTCAGTGCATGGTTGGGCATGAAGGTACACACCTGTAATCCCAGCTACTCTAGAGGCTGAGGCAGGAGGATGGCAGGTTCCGTGCCAGCTTGGGCAATTTGGTGCAACCTGTCGGATGGATGGATGGATGGGCTTGGGATGTAGTTCAGTGGTAAAGTGGCACTGGGTGCAATGTCTAGTACCACAAAAAAAATATTTTTTTGTTTTAAAAAGTGGTGTACTAACTGGGCATGGTACACACATGCCTATAACCCAGCACTTGGGAGCCTGAGGCAGGAGGATCATCAAGAGTTCAAAGCCAACCTGGGCTACATAGTGAGTTCAAGGCCAGCCCGAATTGCATAGCGAGACCCCATCTCAGAAATGTAAAAAAAAAATTTTTTTTAAGTAGTGGAGCCGGGGGTTTGGCTCAGCGGCACAGCCGCCTGCCTGGCAAGTGCAAGGTCTTGAGTTCAATCCCCGGTACCAAAAATAAATAAATAAATATATAAAAGTAATGGAGCAGCCACAGGATTTGGGACAGTGGACTCCCGCACCAGGAAGTGAGGAAGTAAGTGAATATGGAGGCCTGGCGGGAGCGTATGTCTTCCTGTCAGATAAAACGCACAGGCAAAGCCTGTTGAATTGGAGGTATTGACCTGAAACAGTGATTTTTGTAGGTGTAAGAAATGAATATAACCAGGAATGGTGGCACACACCTGTAATCCCAGCACTTGGGAGGCTGAGGCAGGACAATCGCCTTGAGTTCAAGGCCAGCCTGAACTGCACAGTGAGACCCTGTCCCAAAAAACAACATATGTGTGCTGGAAAATGCAATAACCACAATAATGGAGATTGCTGAGTCATTGTCATGCGCCAGACTCCACTACATCATCACATTTCCTGTGGTAGAACTATTTCATCCCATTTTCTCATTTAAAAACTGGGGTCTTGTACTCATGACACATCACTCACCTCTTTTTTTTTTTTTTTTTTTTTTGCGGCACCGGGGTTTGAACTCACAACCTCGTGCCTGACAGACAGGCATTTAAGCCACTGAGCCAAACTCCCAGCCCTGGTTTTTTGAGGCAGGGTCGCACTATGTAGCTCAGGCCGGCCTTACGCTCGCGCTGTAGCCCAAGCTGGCCTCGAACTCACAATGTTCTGCCTACCTCAGCCTCCCGAGTGCTGGGATTAAAGGCGTGCGCCACCACGCCCGGCTTCAATTAATTTATTTTGAGACCTGGAGATTTTTCCAACTCCTTTCCAATACTCTGAAATTTATATGGGCCCTGGCCCTTACCAGAATGCTTAAAAGATCTACCACTGGTGCTTCCAACTGTGGGAATGTGTTAACCCTGCCGTTCCTGCTGCTGAGTGTGGGCAACTCCACAGGCAGTGTTGGGGCGCTAGCATCTGGAAAACACTAGAAGAAATCAATTTCATTGAAATCATCTTTTCTCACAGAAGCACATGTGATCTTCTAGAATCCTGACCAGTTACTAGCTAACCACAACTACTTATTAGTTATCCAAAACTAGTTAGCAATTGCTGCTTATCTGCAACTAGTTAATCATCATTACTTACCTATTACTTGTTTTTTTTTGTTTGTTTTTTGTTTTGTTTTTTTTTTGCGGCACCGGGGATCGAACTCACAACCTTGGGCCTGACAGACAGGCACTTAAGTCACTGAGCCAAACTCCCAGCCCTGGTTTTTTGAGGCAGGGTCGCACTGTGCTACCTATTACTTGTTACCAATTGCTAGTTACCCGCAACTAGTTAGCCACCACT
The DNA here is from genome assembly GCA_004363535.1 of Dasyprocta punctata. NCBI lineage: Eukaryota > Metazoa > Chordata > Mammalia > Rodentia > Dasyproctidae > Dasyprocta > Dasyprocta punctata. The sequence continues at coordinate 993 of RJWM01003274.1, read as the reverse complement.
AGTTACTGGTTGTCCATCACCCACAACTAGTTAATCATCACTAGTTACTGTTTCCTAGTTACTCACAACTAGTTAACAAGTTAACCATCACTGGTTACTGGTTGCCAGTATAGGCAACTAGTTAACTAGTTATGTATCACTAGTTACTGGTTGCCAATTACCTACAACTAGCTAACCACTGCTAGTTACCAGATCATCTAGTTAACCATCACTAGATACTGATTACCAGTTACTGACAACTAGTTAGCCATAACTAGAAACTGGTTAGCAGTTATCAGTGACCAGTTAAGTAGCTAACTGCCACTGGTTACTGGTTACCAGTTGTGGGCAACTAGTTAACTAGTTAAACATTGCTGGTTAGCACTTGCAACTAGTTAACTATCACTAGTTTGAGGCCAGCCCTGCCTACATAGTGAGTTCAATGCCAGCTACAACACAGCAGGACCCTGTCTCAAAAAAAAATTGATGGGCCAGGGATTTAGCTCAGCGACACAAGCGCTTGCCTGGTAAATGTGAGGTCATGAGCTCGAATCCCTGGTACCAAAAAACCCAGAATGAACATAGAGGTGAACATGCATGGTGCGCATCTGTGCTTGTGCTGGTCGGTGCTCCTGTCCCTGGAGCACAGTACCCAGCACCCAAGACTTTTTTTTTTTTTTTTTTTTTGGTCAGTACCGGGGATTGAGCTCACAACCTCATGCCTGCCAAGCAGGCGCTTAAGCCACTGAGCCAAACTCCGGGCCCTAGCAGCACCCAAGATTTGCAGGAGAGGTTTACTGTGAGTCATGGCTCTGAGGGCTCACTCCATGGGTTATGGCTTCAAGGTGGGATCAGCGTGGTGTGGAAAGATGTTTGGTTCATAGACCTGGGAAGCGGAGCACCTGGAGGACAATACGCTCCAGGGACAGAGCCAGTCCCCAAGGCCACGTCTCCACGGCCACCAGAGTGCGTGTCCCTCGCCAGGTCCCTGGGTGGCTCCCGAGCCTGGCAGGT
>RJWM01003273.1:0-115652 GCA_004363535.1 Dasyprocta punctata | reverse complement strand
TATAATTAGGAACAAAACTAGAAGAAAATAATCTACTTATAATATTTGTTTTTTAATTTTTATTTTTACTAGTACACATTTATAATACATAATAATTACATTCATGTGGGGAGTTGCTACACGTACATAACACATCTAATTTTTTTTTACATTCCCTTCCCTCCTCCTGCTTATATTTTTAATGGAGAAATATGATGATGAGTTTTTAAATTTTTTATAATATGTATTATCTTACTTTTTAAAACAATGAATGTGTTAATGCATATCCATGTTTATAGCAGCACAATTCATAATTCTTAAAGCCCTATATATCCATCAAAAGAAAAATGGATAAAGAAAACATGGTATTTGTACACAGTAGAGCCTTACTATATCATAGAGAAGGATAAACTTGAGTCATTTGTAGGAAAATGGGTGCATTTTGACACTACAGTGTTAAGTGAAATAAGTTAGACACACAAGCTTAAATATCACCTGGTTTCTTTGATATCAGAAACACAAAGTATAAATAAAGAGCAAAATAAAAAACAGGTAATAGGAAGTAGGAAGATAGATCTTTTTCAAAAGGAAAGGATATCAAGAGCTGGAAGGAGGAGGAGGTCAGACAGTGAAAAGGGATGAAAAAAGAATTGAGATGTGTTGTGTACATGTACCAGTTCCTCACAAGGAATGTGAACATTATATGACGCAGATGCTAATAAATAATAAAAACTGAAAAAACACCAGCAAAAAAAAGTAAAATAATAAGTGCACAAATAAAAGAGTACAAAATAAAGTAGGTGTTATAAGAAAAAAAATCTTAAATACAAATGTGAATAGAAATAAAAATTCAAATTCTTATGATTAAATAAATTCTAAATTTTTAATTCACTACTTTTTCTTTTTTCTTTATTTAATTAACTAATTAATTAATTTTTTTTAAATTGAGACTGGGTCATGCTATGTAGTTGAGGCTGTCCATGAGCTCACCAGGTAGCCCAGGCTGGCCTCAAACTCATGCCAACCTTCCTGCCTCAACCTCACAAGTTCTGGGACTACAGGCATGCACCACAACACCTGACTACACACTACTTTTTATAATGAAGTTTTTAAAGCAAATTGAAGACGTCCTCTTATAAATTCCCCCTGGAAATACTCCAACATGAATCACTAAAAAGTTAATATTTTCCTTTATAGCTAACATAAGATTATCTCACTGAACAAAAGTAACATGAATCCCTTACTGCCAACTAATATTTAACCTACATTCAAATTTTCTACTGGTTGCCCCAAGTCTTTTATAACTAGTGTTGCAGGCAACTGAGTTAGTTAGAAATATTATAGGCAGTCAGACAGGGCTAGGCCCTCGAAGGAACTGGGACAGAGGACCAGATGTCTTGTGACCTTGGAAGAGACACACACCTCTTGCTGTGGGCCAGATCTCAAGACAGAAAGCAAAACAAATACAACCACACCCTAAGTATAAACATTAGGGATTAGGTATGGATCATCTTGAGAAGCCACAAATTACCATCCCAACCCCCTACAGAAAGTCACTGATCCATTAAGAATGATTCACTTCCCCATTTGTCCCTGATTTGGTCAATTTTACCTAAACGATTAATCTTATTGGTTGACCACAGTTCTGTCCCACCTCAAACCCTTCTGCCTTTTGAGTTCCCTGTTTTCCCCATCATGGTTTTACTCTATAAAAGTCACTAGAAAAGACAGAGTCTTTGGCAACCCACTTGGGACCCCTTCTGTCTCTCTCGGACAGAAGCTTTCTTTCTTTTGATAAGTATTTCTGTTCTTAACCCTTGTTGTTCCTAAAATTCATTCTTCGATTTTAGAGAACACGAACTCATACTCGACATATAGTAGGTCTGGAGTTTCATTCCCCTATATCACTAGTTTTCTAAACTGGAATCTAAACCAGAAAAATGAGTTTTTAAATGATCATGAAAAAAAATCTGAAAATAGTATATTACCTTAGACACTGACTTTTCCCTTTAATTTCTCATCTTACCCATTAGCTTGAAAACATTTTATTGCTATCATTGCAGTAAATGGATGCCATATGCATCTGACTAGGATATTTTTAAGTGTTTTTTTGGTATGAGGAATTGAACTCAGGATCTTGGTGCTTGCCACACAAGTGTTGCACTATCGTAAACTCTTTGAGTTCTAAAATTTACCACCGATAATATTTAAATTCTCATGATTCTCAAGTCTTTCCTAGCAAAAAGGAAATCATAATAATCACTGTAAGATTTAGATACATTCATTTGTGAATTGAATCCCAGGAGCAAATCTTGACAGTGACCCAGAAGCAGAAGAAGCATCCTCAGTGATCAGCACATCTCAGCAGAAGAAAAAGCAAAGTATGACAGCCAGGTTTACACAAGGTATCAGAGATGGGAGACCCAATGCATGCTTACTTATCAGTCATGAGAACACGCAGCTAACAGCTAGCAGAATTCCCTTTATCTTCATAATGATGCTTTCAACTTTCCATACCTTCCTTCTGGGGTCTGTTCATTTTTCTAAAGCATAAAGAATATTCATTTTTTTAACCACTCTCTGCCCAGATATGGAAATTAGCAAGCTAAAAATGACAGCTCCAAGATATGAAATCACATACCTCTCATTCCTCTGCACACCGAAGCATTTGGGTTATTCAAAAATAATAAACTGTCTTCATTTTCTTGTTAAATACTTCTGATGAGTATCAAAAAAATCACATTTAAAGTTAACCTTGTCATTAAGTATAGCACTAGGACTTGTGTTATTTGAAAGATGTAAGAAAACTTGTTCATAAGCTTTTGCTTCTGCTTTTGGTCTGAATATTGGTTATTTGCTTGATCAGTAAAATTGAACATGGCATAATCATAACTTTACTTTTATATAGAATCTTTAACCCTGATATCATAAAATTCTCTGTGAGCATTATCTATTTGAAAATAATATTGGTTACTTTGAGAACAAGAAAACTAAAAGGAGAAATTGCATACTCAAAAATACACAAATCAAGAATCAAGTCAGGAGTGAACCTTGGCCTGATCAATCTTAACTTTTGGCATTATCAAAGCTCAAATATTGACAAAGGGTCTTCTTCCTAAACCCACTGCATTGACCCAAAACAGGTTAGGTGCTCTTCCACTAAGCTAATGACCCCTTTCCCAGAACATACACTATTTTCCTGTGACTATATGAAATACTTAGATATGAATCAGTGATATGGTCTTTGATTTATCTGTTCCTTTGTAGTGACTGAGCACATTCATGAGACAAATGAGTCTACATAATCAGGAACATAGGAGAAATAGAAATTGTTTGCTTTGATAATTTATTGTTCTTTTCCAGATTATAAAGATAATATGTATTTGTTGTTGAAATGTTGAAAATCTAGGAAAAAAAAACAACCACGCAAAAGCAAATACAAATTTCCTGCTTTCCTATTTTCCTCTCCTAGAGACAACTGCCATTATCACTTTTTACTTATCTTAGTTTGTCATGCATGTGCTGCCCAGTTGTCATTGGACTCTCCCTGTCAGATGGAGATAAATTTGGCTCAAATCTATTTCCTGCCTGCTGAAGTCCTATAAGTTCCTCAATCTTTCTGCAAATTCCTCCAGGCCTGGAGGCATGGGAGTGGGGAGAATTTGGAAAGGGCTGTCACCGGGCAACTCTAATTGATTTTTATTTTCTTTTTGGCCTCTACTAATTTCTGTTCTCTCCTAAAGCAGCCACTTTGTGGTTTATACCACACACTAAATATGAGGCCTTTCTGAGCCAGACTATACTGAAGATTTGAAAAGATGGAAAGAGATAAGAGGTTTACTTTGGTGCAAAAGAAAAGACTTAGAATTGAATAATGTCCCTACTTTTAAACTCTATTGACATTTTTTGAAAACTTGTAGGTGTAGCCTCCTTCCATTTTGCCTGGTGCTTTTTGCATCTTCACTGACCCACCCTGAACTATACTCCAAAAAACAAATGATGCTTTCCAATTTATAATAGTATTCTAGTTATTCAACTTTATCTATACTGTAATGGACGTAGTAGAGGCAGAGTGTCTACACTAAAATACTGAGATGTGCCCTTGAGCAAGCGAACTCTGTGACCCTCTGCTTTCTCACTTACAAAGTAATGTTACAGATAGACCCTCCCTCATAGGTAAAGCACTTAACTCATCGCCTGGCACATTTAACAAATATGAATCAGTTTTACTTTTACTGAGAATATTTTACCTGGGTTGTATGGAGTCTGGAGGACCTACATGGATCTGTGTTGAATACCTCTTGCTAGTGCCAAAACACTTACATAAAGGGAGAGTGAGGCTTAAGAACACACCCACCATCTGTTGCTAGAACACCCACCATCAGTGACACTGACACCATCAGTGGCCCTAGCATGGGCTGGGGAGGGTGACGTTCTCAAGAAGCAGAGTCAGGTGCAGTTGGTGTGCAAGATTAGGGTTCAGAATATTTTATTAAGGAAAGAGGATAGGGCTGAAGTAACCAATCACCTTGATCTGCCTAATAGATACTGGAGTAGAAAATTCAGTGAGACAGTTCTGGTTAAACAGGCCAGTGGTCACCCAGTTAAGGCAGAAAGTAAAATGCAATGCAGGTCAATCAGAGCTTCTGCTAACCAGCCAAGGAGCTCTGTTACTTCTTGGAATTGTCATATCTTGAGCTGAGATCATTGGGCCTTTATGCTTTGTCTCTATTGCCCAGTGCAGGTTACTCTGGGAAGACCAAGACCTCAGGCCAAACAGCTGAAGGAGACCCTGAAGAAGCCAACAGATGAAGGAGTAGAGGCAGCTGAGCTGAAGTCGTTTGGAGGATCTCTATGTTTATTGTAAGTACCACCTTGTGCCCCCATTTTTCTCCTTTGCAAAACAAGGACAGTACCGGTAAATGCCTCGTAGGGTTGCTTTGAGGATTAAATGAGTTCATATGGGTAAAGTGGTTAGAGCAGTAAGCACAAAACACTGTAAACTCCTTCTAGCTATTTCATCAGATCACGTGTCCTCCTGGCATTTATTGTCAGATCCTGAAATTTTTGGTCTTTGATCTCCTTTGTCAAATCACTGTATTAGTCTGGTTGCAATGCCTAATCTACAGTTTCGTCTAAACTAATGGAATTTGGCCACATATTGATTTCTTGATTATGGCCCAGAAACTGGGATACGAGAGGGCTTTCTATGTCTCTTTTTACTCCCTAGTTTTTGTTGTTGTTGTTCTGTTTTGTTTTGTTTTGGGGTTGTTTATTTGTTTGCTTGCTTATTAAATTAGGAGACTTCCTTAACTGTATGCTATCCTATTTCTATTAGTAGATAATGAAAAGGATTAAATGAGAAGAAAAGGATTCTGGTCGCGCGCTTATTGCGCTCTCCGTTCCCCCAGCTCCTCCGACCCTCCCGCCTACCCTGCCCTGCTCTGAAGACCTAGCCCCGCTGCTGCCGGCTGAGCCCGCGGCCCTGACCCCCAGCAAGCGGCCGGCGCTCGGAGGCGGCCCTGAGGCTGTGCTTCGTGCAGCTGTTCGGAGCACCCCAGGGCCCAGTGCGAGCCAGCGATGACCTGTACAGTGCCTAAAATTATACAGAATCACCTATGGAGAAAGCGCTTGTGAAAATGGCCATTCAGATCGCTCTTGTTTCTGGGTGCTATGGAAGAGTAGCTCCACGATCTGGCTTGGCAACCAAACACTTTGTAGATGTTGGAGCTGGGGTCATGGATGAAGATTACAGGGGAAATGTTGGTGTTATGCTATTTTATTTTGGTAAAGGAAAGTTTGAAGTAAAAAAAGGAATCGAGTTTCCAAGCTCATTTGTAAATGGATTTATTACCCAGAAATAGAAGAAAATCAAGTATTGGGTGACACCAAAAGGGGTTCCAGAGGCTTTGGTTCCATTGGGAAGAATTTAATAAAATTCAGAGAAAAAGTGAGAAAATACCCTTTTTTATTAAAATTAGATTTTTTTTAGCTAAAGTGTTTTGATGTTTTGCACACCTATAAAGTTAAAATTCTTAAGTTGCTCATAATAAAGGAAAGTGCATCTCTGTTAGCATCACTTAGAAACTTACTTTCTTGTGTTATCTGCAGTTGAAGGTTACATGTAAATCTGATTTGTGGTGACCTAATGCAAAATTAAAAACCAAATGTATATCAGCTATAGATTTTTAAATAACTGTATTGTTTAATTCAATAAACAATATTTCTTTAATAAAAAATAAGTGAGAAGAAAAACAATACCAAAAAACAGAAGGAAAAAACTATAAGTTAAAAGTAGCTTTTACTCACGCACAAAAATAATTTAAGTAAGACAATTTGGAAGCAAGAGAGAGAGACACACACCAATGACAGTGACTAAAGATCATTTTTAGCCAGGCTAACTTTTGCCAAAGAGCCTCACCTTGATCTCTCTTTCCTCCAAAATACACCAGGATGTGTAGTTCTCTCAAGTAACCACTGGCTCACTCCCTTTTCAATTCTGAAGAGGCTAAAGCTCTGAAAGTCATGTGACTCACTTTATGAGCAAGTAGGAAACAGAACAAAGTTAAAACTTGGAGTTACATTGTCAGAATGCAAAAACTTCCCTGCCCCAAGAGTTGGACACAAATTCCTTTTTATAGGAGCCCTTGGCTTTTCATTTAGCCAGGAGGGAAGTATGAGGTAGCAGGGTTCCACACCCTCTTTTACCTAGATGACACCTTTCTGTGTCATCTAAACAGATGATAATTAGAACAAGAGGGTGGGTTATTTATGCCCCCATCTCATTACCCGCGCTAAAGCAACCAAGCAAACAAACCAAGCAAAACCAACTTTTAGATGCCATTTTTAAAAGGCCTAGATCTCTCAGCTTGTTCTTTTGTTGCATTCCAAGCATTATCTGTCTAGGTTCCTTTGCCTGAACTGTTGGCACAAAAGATGCAATTTTATCCTCGAAGCAGGGTGTTCCTTGGGCCCTGAGCCAATGCAGTTCGCTCATTCACTGCTGTGCTTCTTTAGGACTTTCTGCATGTCAGAAGCTAATTATGCAATGATTCAGGAGGTAGATATGAGTATTGTTTCTGCTTGACACTGGCTGCTCACCTCTTTCTGGCAAAACTGGTTTGCTTCACTGAGGAAGCCACAGTTTCCTTCATCTCAGTTCCTTTCTAATTTCGTAACTATCATGATGGGAGTCTAAAGTTGAAAGAAGGACTTCCTGATCCCGCTAAGGGATGGAAGGGGAGTCACAGTAATTTTTGCAGCTTCTGTTGAGGAGCCTGGACTGTTGCGCATTACTGTTTCTTGTTTTTCTTTGATTTATTTGTTTCACAGTGCTGGAGATTGGTGCACTTGCACAGTTAAGTATGTGCTCTACTCTTGAGATACACCCCCCAGTCCTAACTTGTCTGATTTCTCCTACTTGTGTGCCACCGAGCTCCTTTTGTGCAGGTGGTTCAATTGAATTGAATCCTCTAAACAGGCACATTCATGTTTTCCAAGTGGAGGTGTTGGTATGCATCACTACACCCTGCCTTCTTGCCTGGTCCTTCTCAAGAACCACAGCATACATTTCCTGTTCTGAAATGTTATGATTCTGTAGGGTGTGGTGGTGCACACCTATAATTGCAGTTACTGGGAAGGCAGAGGCAAGAAATCACTAGTTCAAACCCAGCCTGGACAACTTGGTGAGACCCTGTCTCAAAATTTAAAAAATAAATAAAAAGGGCTGGGAACATAGTTCAGTGCTTCCCGGGTTCAACCCCTAGTACTTCAGAAACAAAAACAATAAGATGCTATGATCTGAGGCACCTGGTCCAGGCTAGGGATGCCCCCACTCTGCTGTTCTTCCCAGGAATCACACAGATGACCTTGATCTCAGATCCTAACCAACAGCATGAACCATCCTTTAAAGGTCATGCTCCTCTGTGTCATGAGAGACTGAGCCAGACTTGCTGATGCTTATAGGCATCTCAAGAGGATCTCAGGGCTCTAATTCAAACAGTTATGGACCAAAAGCACAGGAACAGGAAACTTCAGTACAGAATCCCAGTAAATAAAGGCTGCCAGAAACATGAGAAGGAGAGTCAGAGCTGGAGGACTGTAGGTTCACCCTCCCCTTTCCATCATGTGACTTGGAGATCTTCTTACCACCTGAAGGGGCGCTTGGCCCAGGGTTCTCATTCAAGGACATGAGAAATAAATGACATGGCTGGTGTTTAAGCAAATGGTTCACTCATCTTTTTAGAATCAGAAGGACTCAAAGTTTTGGTCTTTCTGTATATTTTGTATTTCTAGACTGTGCTGAGAAAAAATGAAAAAGAAAGTATAAAATACAGGAAAATTCTTCCATGCACCCAGACTCAAATTATATTTTATGCACATTAACCAAAATTGTATTTCAGTATTACTTGAGCTTTATAATTAATGCACTTTCAGGCTAATCATATATGTCCAAAGAGACTTTTTATACCCTGCAAAGATAATTGGATGACTTCAGTATCTTTTGCCCTCACTATCACTTTCTTTTACTCTCCATTATCAATATAACCACTGCTATGATTACCTATTTTCTGTACATAAAAAGGGGTTGCTTAGTTCTTGAACTGTTACATTTGTTAAGTTAGTATGTAAATACGTCCCTCTGAATGTTTTGTATAACTAATCATCAGAAAACATAAGAGGGGATAGATACACCATTTTCAGGGGTGAAAGCAGGCACTGGTAAAGGGATAATTATCTCCCTTAAAGCCAGACTATCCCCTGCCCACACCCTGAGTCACATTGCTCTTCTGCATCTCCTGCTATCCTTTTTCATGTCGACTGCTGTCCTACTACACCCTCAAAATAAATTTTCTTTCTCTTCTAGGATTCAACTAGAGATGGAATGAATAAATTGACATCCCAACGTATTTCTTTCAGCCATCAAATCTCCATAGAATGTATCTTTGGCTTAAAATCAAACGTAAGATACTTATACCTCCCTTGAAATATCTCTTCCCTGCAAATACTCTGGGCCACTTTGGCAGCTTGTGGAATCTCTCTTTTAGAACATGACTAGATATCACTGTCACATTCACTAGTTATCCCTTTCTTTGTCCTTAGATAAATTCAGAAAAAGCTATAGGAGTTCACTGCACAAGAGCAAGTTGTGTCTCTCAAAGAAATCATGACACAGATCCAAAAAGCCATGAAAATCTTATCCTTTTAAAATTTCCAGGCCTTTTTTAAAAAAGTATTTTCCAGAAGAGATGTTTGAATGCTATTTGCAAAGCTCAATCTGTGGGCATAATATTGCTTTATGATTTTTTATGAACCATAAACTGGAATTGTTAAAATAACTACGATGGACAAATGCCAAATGGCAAAGCAGGGTGGAAAGTAGTGGTAAGAAGGGATTTTTACTGCTCCATTTACTCACAGAAAAACTCCACCCAATAATTTCTGCAAGGCTAGACTATAATACATTGAATCCTCTGTTGATCTCTAAAATCTTGAGCTTCTGAGTTAGGGTGAATAAAACGTCCTGATTAAAGTCATTATAATAAACACTGGTACAAGTGCCCAGGGAAAACTGCTGAGAAATTCCTTAATTGTTTCATTTTCCTGAGACTTGGTGCTTATGCTGACATTCTGGATCTACTTGCCAAAGAAATTGCCTGTATTCTGTTAATAGACAAATACTACCCGGGGTGTAAGGAAAGAAGACATCTGTTAAAAAGCATTCAGGCAAAGATAGGCTGTATCAGCATAAATTTCATATGACAAACTGATGATTTGTAGGCCATAATTTTCTTCTTTTCGAAAAATAGTATTGCAACACCTTCAACTGTGAAGTGCTAAAAAATAGTACTTCAGAAGTCCACCAGCTTTATCCTAAATTGTTCCTACTCTGAGGAAACAGGACAAAGCTTGAATAATAAACTGGTACAGGCAGTGATAACTATTTGCATCAGTGGAGAGGGGAGAAGAGCCTGTGTTTTTGAGAGAGAATCAAGAAAAAAAGATAGCATCCTACCTGACTTCCCAGCCCAGGCTCACGTCTGACCCCTACAAAGAGAAGAGCTTTATGCATTTTTTAAAAGAAGTATTTTCACAAGGGGGTACCTATTAGGCAAGTGGGCCTAAGCTACAGTGCAATGGGTCCAGGGGTGATACCAACTGAAAGTATTGGGAGGTAGCACGCATTTATCACGAGTACCAATCTTATCATGCCTGGCACTGACCTCAGCACAGAGCCAACAGCTCCAAATCGCTTCTTAAGCCACTGGTAATAGTGTGGGAAGCAAAAGAGAGGCACATGAGGACTATTTATTTTATAAGCACATATGAGACAACCTGGAGACTCCAGGAGAAACTTTGGAATTAATGCTGAGGAAAAAGCATCCAGTAAAATTTAGGATATGTTATTAACATGGCCCTATTTATATCAACATATTGAGGAAGCATGATGAACAAGAAAAATAAACAATTTCTAAGCCATTTAGCCCATTGTGAAATCATGAAAATAAGCATATTATTCAAGATTTTTAGTTGCAGACAATGGAATCCCTACTTGCTAGTTTAAAAAAAAAATGAATGTACTAAAATGTATCAGCACATAGACTGTTTCCAAAGAAAAAAATCATGCTTTGAGGTTACTTAGAAAGAATTTATAACCAAACTATACTGCTGGGCTGTTGGAATAGAGAGCACCCCCACACACACACTGTGGCTGCACTGAGAACCCCCGCAGGGGATTACTAATACCGAGGTGCTGCTCATTCTGTGCCTCTTCCAAGTCCCACAGTTTCATCACAAAACAGACTCTGCATGACACCTGCTTTCTCGTGATTTTCTCTTCCTCATCACAGTGTCATGTGGCTGCACCTGATTATAGAAACTAGGTCATGAACTTGCACCCTGGTTGCAGAAATGACTGGGACAGAGAGTTCTAGTGTTACCCTAAGAAGCCAGGACCCACAGTGGAAGTTCTCTTCATATGGGAATTGCTTTCAAGAGATGCCCGCACATGTAACACATGTCTTCTGGGATAGACCTGAAATAATTAGACAGTTAAACTCTTGCAAACAGCAAGAGCCCAGTCTTTACCCCTTCTGCTAGTCTAACAGTCTTCTAGTGACTAGGACAGAAAATAGTCATAAAATGACTTATTTGTAAAGCAAACCTTCCAGGTGGCATTCAACCTATCGACAGCTTCCTCTTCTCCTCCTGGATGCAGAAGACACAGCATCTTTCAAGGGATGTAGAGAGTATTCTCTCAACTGTAGAGGGCATTCTCACAAGTTATTAGTGCACTGGAGAATCACCCTGCCACTTGGTCACACAATTAGAAAACAGTGGACGGAAAACAAACAAACAAATACTCAACCTAAATACAATTGTTGAAATTTCTGTAGTGCGAAACAAAGGGTCTCTATTTCCGAGATCTAAGTACAGCAATTGCAGACAGAAAGACTGACGGCTCTTCATAATCGGGATGTCCTATTGGTTGAGAGTGCTATGGACCAGCATAGAGCACAAAATCAGGTAAACGTAGGGAAAAACTCTGGACCCAACCTAAGACAGTGACTCATCCCTAGTCAAAGTCATCCATGGCAAAAATGCCTCACAGATTTTGTCCTGCATACCAAGATCAATAGATAAGTCATGTTTACCTGACTTTCCTTGTTGAGAACTACCAGGAAAAATGCAGTGCTTATGGCTAGATATGCCTTACCGTGCTGGGACACACCTGTAATTCCAGCTACTTGGGAGGCTGAGGCAGGAGTGTTACTTGAGCCTAGGAGTTTGAGGCTAGCCTAGGCAACATAGACTGTCTTTTAAAAAAACAAAAACAAACAAACAAACAAAAAACTGATTTAAGTCTATACATTTTCACAGATACTTAGAATTTTGTATTGTTTGTTCCTTATTCCTTGAATCATAACATCTTTTCATGTTGTTTAATCTTAGTACTTATCATTTTAATCAGTTGATAAAGCCTAATCTACTCAATCGTTTCATCAGTATTTTGTGCTTTTGAAGGGCAAGTGGAATCCAGGCATGGTGGCACATGACTGTAATCTCAGTACTCTGGTAGGCTGAGGCAGAGAGACTGCAAGTTTGAGCCCAATATGGGCAATTTAGCAACTTAGTCAGACCATCTTTAGAATAAAACATCTCCTGGAGATGTAGGTCAGTGCAAAGGCCCTTAGTTCAAACCTCAGTCCTGCCAATAACAATTTTAAAAAAGAAGAAGGAGAAGGAGAAGGAGGAGAAGGAGAAGGAGAAGGAGAAGGGGAAGAAAATGGAAGGACAAATGAAATTCTCTCAAAAGTCTCTTTCATTGTTCTGGAGAGAATAGCACAGAAATACTACCTGAGCTTTTCATGTATATGGCTATGTTTCTGGTGGGTCAGCCTTGAGAATATGGAGATTCCACAATTACAACTAAAAGAAAAGGAACTTTTTGAGAAATCAGGATCAACTCTTTCTTGGAAATTTTGGGTGTAGAGACATTAGAAATCCTGACATATGTCCCCAAGCAGCAGTTACATACCACAATATTCTTGGAATGAGCAACTCTAGAATACCTGTGGGGAAAGAACCAGAGTGAGGCTGGCTCACATCTAGGGTCCTCAGAACCACTCACCTTAAAAGCTCTGTCTCCAGAGCCTAGATAATTAGTGGAAAGAATGGAGAAAGCTACTCATTGTGCTGTGGAGTTTGAGATAAGACTTTAATTTCCATAATCATCATAAAAGTGGACAGACTTTCCACCCCAAAATATATTCAATATGAGTTGTGAAGTGTCTCAGAAAAAACTAGGACGTATGGAGCAACTGGAAAAAAATGAGATGCAACTGAAAGGCAGAGGTTACTATGTGGTTACAATAAGCCAATGTCAGAGACAGGGCTGCTGAACATTGTAGGACCAAGAGGGCGATGTTGTGAACCGCACCTCCTCTCCCCTGCTCTCTTCTCTGTCTTTTGCGGTACATGGCCTATTGGTCTCTGAGATCCGTCTGCTCCATTCTGATGCTTCTGTGTTTGCAGATAGGCTTTTTCTGCTAACTCATGTTTTTCCAGCTTCCCCTCACTCTGGTTAGCATGAGTCTTCGGCCTGCTGTGGAAAGCCAGCTGGGTATGACCTTGCAGCGTGGCTCCTCACTGCCAAATGACTCAGCCTCTTTGTCCCTGTTCCAAATTCCTGGGAGAAAATTTGATCAACCCAGCTTAGGTCAGATGTCTACCCTTGGGTCACACACTAAGATTGGTGGGACACAGTCACATGGTGGGAGGTACTGTCCCTCTTGTGGCTGGGAGTAAGCAACTCCAAAGTAGAATGTGGATAGGGAAGAGGGAATTTGGCATCTCTGGAGAAAGATATGGCCTGAAAGAGAGTTGCCAAGTGTGATTTTTTAAAAAAGCATTGAATTTAGAGTGAAAATAATTCTGCCTTTTTTTTTAGCATGAAACTGTAGGCAACATTTCTAATTTTTCAAAGATCTATTTCCTCATATGTAACCAGACAGAGCTGAACAAGATGACCTCCCAGTTCTCACGATCTACGAGCATTGTTTTCATCTTAAGAATCTCATAATGAAAGGAATGACTGACTAATATTAACAATTTGGCAAGTCTTACATGAGCAATCATTCAAAACTATCTTTGTACTAAGTCCCATGTAACATTATCCCCACCCTTACCATTACCTTAAATAATTTTGGAAAGCTGTTACATACTAGTAATGCTGAAATCCCCAAGTAGGGATTTAGCAAATATTTCTTGCTTAGGGGGGAATTCTAAAGGAAGAGGAAAACAGTTTTCACGGAAATAGTTTACCTGTCCAGGTTTTAAAGGCTTGGAAAAATAATGTGATAAAAAGGAATGCTTCAGTTATAATGCAAGATTTACTCAGTTGTCATTTCGATAGTGAACAATGTTCTAAAATCATTCTTAGTGAACTGCTTGCTGCAAGTGAAGACTAAAGATCATGTTAATTGAAACTGCCTTCTGTCTATGGCAAATTAATACTATTATCCTATAGTATGGGAAATTGAGGCACTCCTATAAACATACCTACACAGCTAGATTAATATTTTCCCCATTGAAGTCCATTGTGGTATAGAACACTGAGCATGTTCCTATCAAGAAAGGAAGAATCAAAGGAAAAACTTTAAAAATAACAGTAATTTCAGTGAGAATTTTTTTTTCAGTGAGAATTTTAATTTCCCAACCCATTCAAGTTTCTTTATGAAAAGCCCTGAGAAGTCACATAAGCCCACAATTAACAGTAAGTAATTGTGTTCCTAGAACTAACCAGGGACACTTCTAGTTTCCTCAGTTTAGCCTCCAATTTTTACCAGATTCAGCCTTTTACTTTGCTATACATTTCAACTCTCATAATTTACCAGTGTCCTATTTTCATATGTAAACACAAAAATATGGGGTTTTCTGGGGTGGGGGGGCGGTGTTGAACTGAAAAGTTCAACTCAAGTTCATTAATTCATCTATGTTGTGTGTGTGCACTGAGGAAGAGGTTCTTCAGGTTGCAGGTGGGCCAAATGAGATAGCCCCAATATACTCTGGTGCTAGGCGAGGTTGGCTTTTCTCCTGTTCAGTTAGAGAGTTCCTCCTAAAACCCCAGGCCATGGAAAGGGCAGCCTTTTCTGCCACCCACTCTGGCTGTGTCATTGTTAAAATACTGAATTTTTATTGCCTCTCTTTAATTTTAAAATATCAAATATTTCCCTATCATATACAAAATCTGTACTTTTGCTCACCCCCAAAATTCAATTCCCACAGGTCACAGTTTTTAGTTTTGTATCTTATTCCAGACATATACTCACATACACATAAAGGCAACTATATATAGATGTATTTGTATACACTCTAAATATACAGTATGGGTCTCTACCACTCCACTGTTTCCAATATATGCACACCTGTGGTTGGGGGTTTTAGGGTCAGGTAGGTGGCAGGAGCTGGGGCAGTCAAACAGGGAACCTCTGATCTGCTGTATTTAAACCAGAAAAATTAAAAACAGGCAAAAAAAAGCAGGAAATCATGCAAAATGGTTTGGGTCAGCCATTTTGGCCGTGTGCATCATAAAGAAGAGAAAGTAGGTGTATCAAGTGAAAGAAAAGCAGCAGCCATACCTTGGAAGCAGAAAAGATGAGGCCCCGGCCTCTGAGAAAACTGTGTACTGAAATTGGCTTGATTGGATTTCTATTATAATTGCTTCTAAACCTTTTGGCTAAGATCAAGTGTGGATTTCTATTATAATAAGCAGTATCACTGCATGAGAATACTGGGGAGGGAAAAGACAGTTTTGAAAGAATATTCTGATCTTAATCTTCTTCTTGCCTGGTTCCTAAGCCCAAAGAAGCCCTAAGAATTCTGTGATCTTGGGCTTGGGGAAAAAAAAACATACAATGAGGCTGGGGTCTTCACTCAATAGTCCTTGGCTGTTCTAGAATTCCTTGAGTAATCAGACACTGGAACCCCTGCTGCTACTCAGGTCCCTGCAAGTCCTGGCTTTGTAAGGGCATGTGACCACAGTAATATCTCCCTTTGTAGAGTGTTTATTGTGTATTTGGTAAGTGCTTTGTATAAAATGAACTACTGAACCAAAGTAGGTTATTGCTCAGTTTGGCAAAAGAGGAAATCATGACTTAGGGAGGTTTTGTAAGTTGCCCAAGAACACTCAGCTAAACAGTGACGGAGTAGGATTCCAGTTTCTGCTCTCTGACTCTGCTATACTTCTGCTTTTTCAGTGGGCCAGCTTGGCTGCTAGATATCAAAACTAAAGGAGTGTTGGTTTCTGGGGCAGAATTGTGTCTCCAAGATCATGGCTCATGGTCCCTTCTAGTGCTACCTTCAGATCCTTGTCTTTCTCAAAATGAAACATACTTATTTCCCAGAAGCTGGTAACCATTCTGGCCATGTGCAAAGTGGCCTCCCTTCACTTTCCCTCATAAAGTTTATGTGGGACCATTTGCTGAGCAAGTGAGCTCTGAGGGCTACACAGTCTGCACCCTGAAGAGGTCACCAAAGCTGCCTTCATTTACCTCTCAATACTAACACAGGTTTCCCACTTCTTTGTGGTCTGTCTCCTTGATAATAATAGCAAGTACTCCTTTGATCCTCCTGTCAACTCTGAAATATCATGAATACCCTCACTTCACAGAGGAGGAAATGGAGGCACAGATACGCTAACTGACATGCTCAAGGTCACGTAGCTAGTAAACAGTGGCCCAGATTCCAATTCAAGTGTCATAGATTCCTTCGGGGAGTTGAAAACTAAGACTGGATCATCACAAAAATGCAAGTATTCATGATTTTCCACTTGCTAGGTTTCACCCTGAGGAGTCTCTCTCTATTGTAGATTGAACTTTTGTATAAGAGGATCAGAAAAACCAGTAGAACTTGGGGGCTAGGCAAGGAATCTTTAAAGGCAAAGGGGATACAAGGGAGAAAGGACGATGGTCTCTGGAGAGTACTTTTCCTTCCCAAATGCATTCTGATGAAAACAAACAACCAAACCAAAACTGTGCTTCTGAAGAAAACTTCCTTACGGCCGGCCGGACTGCATCTCAGAACCATCAATAGCAACTTCTGGTAGACTGTAACACTGCCCCTTATTTGTTGACACAACAGGTGTATATCTAGCTCCTAATATTTGAGGAAAGTCATGTTAACTGCTCTCCCCCATCAGGGCAGCCCTGCAGCTGATTTTACTCAGATTCTTCCCTTACAGGGTCCAGAGCATTCGCTGTTGGGACTCCCATCGCCCCTTTGGATGTCCAGGGCCCCAGTTTCTCTCCTCATGGTTTCGGATGGGTTGGTGATGTTTTGAAGGGACAGTTGTTCAGGGTGGATGCGTCAGATGGTGTCACTCATAGGGCTGGCAGGGGTTGGCTGATTCTCAGAGACTCCAGATTTAGGCAGTGACAGTCCCAGCTCCCACGTGGCTCCTGGGCACTGGAAATGCCCCACTGTGGCTGAGCAGTGTCTGGTCTCTTGTCTTCCTGCTCCCTTCAGCCCAGCTCTCTTTTATGATTCTTAAAGCTTCCTCTCATCTTTGTTCTTCCCTGTACCCACCCTTCAAAGTCAGAAATATTTATCTATTTAGCTGCCCTCTCTCAATAATGCCATTTTTCCCCCCTCAGTGATACTTGCTCCATTTCATTGTTATTGCTTCAAAGCAATGAGTGTAATTTCCTTGATGGGTTTAGGCTTTTTGGAAATACAAAGCCTGGACACCATTTTCTGCTGTCCTTTTGGTAATGTCCCTCCTCTGAAACAGTAAAGTTCAAGGATTATGAGCCTGAAAGGATAAGAGACTAAGGGTAGAAACATGGGGGAAAAAAGGTTACCATTAAAAATATTGCCCTACCACATATTTTCTATCTTGAGATCTCTTCACACATTTTTTTTCTTTTCTTAAAGTAGAAGTAGCTTTTATTATTTTTGAAAAATTATAACTGTGAGGTTCATAATGATATTATGATATATAGATAGATAGATAGATAGATAGATAGAGACTGCCAAAAAACATATACATAAGGAAAAGAAACTCTTGCATAAAGTTTTTTTTGTTTTTGTTTCTGTTTTGGCACCAGGGATTGAACTCACAACCTTGCACCTGCCAGACAGGCACTTAAGCCACGGAGCCAAACTCCCGGCCCCAGTTTTTTGAGGCAGGGTCGCACTATGTAGCTCAGGCCGGCCTTGCACTCACGTTGTAGCCCAAGCCGACCTCGAACTCACAATGCTCCTCCTACCTCAGCCTCCCAAGTGCTGGGATTAAAGTGCTGGGATTAGCTCCCAGACATTCATCCATCTATCAGGACACTGAACTGCTGAAGTGCACACAAATTCATTGACGATATATATATACATACATATGTATGTATATATATACACTGTGGAATGATTGAATCAAGTTAATTCATATACTTATCATCTTAAGTATTTATCATTTATTTTTCCTAACTGTAACTTTGTACCCAAAACCCCTTTATACTCTTGGTGACCCCAAAGAACTTGTTTATTTATGTATTTATGTTTACTATTTTAGAAATTAAAATGGATTTTTAGAATATGTATTAATTCATTTAAAAATAATAAACTCACCATGTATTAATAAAAATCACATTTTTATTTTTTTTTTTATTTTTTTTATTTTTTTTTTTTTTCGGCACCAGGGATTGAACTCACAGCCTCGCGCCTGCCAGGGCAGGCGCTTAAGCCACTGAGCCAAACTCCTGGCCCTGGTTTTTTGAGGCAGGGTCGCGCTATGTAGCTCAGGCCGGCCTTGCGCCGCGTTTTAGCCCAAGCCGGCCTCGAACTCACAACGCTCCACCTACCTCAGCCTCCCGAGTGCTGGGATTAAAGGCGTGCGCCACCACGCCCGGCAAAATCACATTTTTAAAAAGTGCTGTATCTTCCAAAACAAAAAAGATTCAGTGAAAAATATGGCATTGCTTATGTTCCCATAAAAATATTTTTAATGTCTAATATAAGAGAAGGCAGCTAGATTCTCATATTCTGTACTCATTGTATTGTGACATCACCTGTCATATATCTTCTAAAAAACACTGTACATTTGGGAGCAATCAAGAGTGCAAGAGACAACATAGCTCAGTATCTAATAGAACTACTTTTACCTGAACTATCTCTTGAAAGAATCATACTCTGAAAACTACTGTTTTTTTTCTTTTTTGTATGTTTGTTTTTAAAAAAAAATTTTTTTTTAATTCTTCAAGACAGGGTCTTACTGTGTAGTTCAGGTTGGCCTTGAACTCACTTTGTAGCCAGGCTGACTTTGAACTCACAGTTATCCTCCTGCCTCAGCCTCCCAAGTGCTGGGATTAGAGGTATGTGCCACCATGACTGCAAGAACTGCTGTTTTAGAACAAGAAGTACATACAGAGTTCAGAGGGCTAGTCCTGGGAGAAAACATAACATACATGGTCATCATATAAGGAAGACAGTACATGCAGTGCTTAAGGACACTGCCTTTGGAGATAGACACTTCCAGGTTTGAATTCCACTCTATGCTTCCTACAGAGTGGCCTTGGAAGGTTACTGAAACTTTCTGAAATTCAGATATCCTACCTTCAGACAGAGAATAGTAATTACTTTACTGAGTTGTTGTAAGATAATTAACTATCTTCCAAACTTACAACTTTCCCATGTCCATGTGAGACTCGTTCTATTTTTCCCCTTTGTATTTCCTTATAACCCATTTTAAAAACCTAAATAAATGTTTCCAAAAGAAATTTTATATTACTGGAGGATATAGCACAGTGGTAGAGCACATGCCAAGCGTGGGCAAAGGCCTTGGGTTCAATCCCGAGAATGGCAAAAAAATTTAAAAAAGAAATTTTATAACCCTAACATAAATGAAAAACTACTTGTCCTAAATTGAGGATGCAATAAAAATTAGAAAGACTCTGTTGCAAAAGAAAATAGATGTTAGGAAGTCATTCTAGACCTGCACCAAAGGGGGGTTCTTGTACTAGATGTAATCAGCGGAAGTCAGAAATGGGAAGAAGGAATAGCTTTCTCACTATGTTATGCAATTTGATTTCTGCTAGCCCATGTAGCAGTGAATCATCTTCCCTACTATCTGAAACCATTTCCTGCATTGCCCCATGCTTTGGAGACACTGAGATCATACATGGAACAATTTATTTCAATGCCTGGTACATTACAAGGCCTCTCCAATGTAGCTTTTGTAGAATTAGCTTTTCTAATTCTTCCCTTTCTTTTCCCACAGGGGTTAAAATGGCCACTTAAGCCCATAATCACTTGGAGAATTATGACTACAATGTGTGTTTTATGTCCCTGGTGGGTAAAACATGGACTCCGGACCTGGGCTTCGCCACTTTAGAGCTATGTGACCTTGAGCAAGAGATGCAACCTCTTTGTACTTCAATTCTCTCAATGGTAATACAAGATGCAAAAATAGTTAATTCATCAACTAAGAGTAAATAACATAATGTACATAAAGCAGTCAAGAGTACAGCTGAGGTTCAAATTTTTAAAATGTGTTACAGTAAAAGACACATTGCTATCAAAAAAAAAAAAAAAAAAAGCAGTCAGAATAGTGTCCAACCCATAGTAACATCTTACTTGTATTAACTAACCCACTGTATTTCAGTTTTTTTGTTTTGTTTTGGTTTTTCAGACAGGCTCTCACTGTGTAGTTCAGGCTGGCCTTGAATTCACTATGTAGTAGCCATTAACTTCAAGACATTTATCCATTTGTCAGGACCCTGAACTGCTGAAGTGTATACACATTTTTGGTGATATATACATATGCACATATCATATCTACCATATATCATGTACATCATATATCATATACATCATATATATGAATGGTTGAATCAAGCTAATTCATAGCCTTGAACCAGCAGCAATTCTACCTCAATCTCCTGAGTGCTGGGATTACAAGCATATGCCACCATGCTCAGTTACTCAACTGTATTATATATTAGCTTATTAGTAATGTTCTTCCATTTTAATAATTCTGGGTTTGATGGCAGTAATCATTAACAGGAAAGTTTCTTTTTTTTTTTTTTTTGCGGCACCGGGGATTGAACTCACAACCTCGTGCCTGCCAGGGCAGGCGCTTAAGGCACTGAGCCAAACTCCCGGCCCTGGTTTTTGAGGCAGGGTCGCACTATGTAGCTCAGGCCGGCCTTGCGCTCATGTTGTAGCCCAATCCGGCCTCAAACTCACAACGCTCCTCCTACCTCAGACTCCCGAGTGCTGGCATTAAAGGCGTGTGCCACCACGCCCGGCTAACAGGAAAGTTTCTATAGAGAAGTTTTTCTTATACATTCTGAGGTGAAGAAACATCTCAGATAAGACCCCTCAAATCATGTTGACGTGTACCTTTGTAAATAGAACAAAAATGAATTGCTAGGGGGAAAAATACAAAATGCAAGCCCACATTTTTATATTATAAGATTCAGTAGACATATTTTTCAGTAAGTCCAATGAGAGAAAAACCATAGGAAAACGTAAATAATAAAAATGTATACCTTGGGGCCGGAGATACAGCTCAGTGGCATGCGCCTGCCTGACATGTGCAAAGTCCCAAGTTCGATCCCTGGTACTCACCAAAAAAAAAAAAAAAAAAAAAAAATGTATACCTTGCACACTGAAAACTTGAGCATTGGCAATTAATGGCATCTTACTTCTTTACTTTTTATTGGTCCACATTTCTGATGAAACAAAAAGAAGGGAAATAGCAATTGTCCAAATTAAATGCTAATATACAAACTTGAAACGAGTACCTTTTATGTTAATATTTAAGATTTTTCACATGACAACTGAGCTTGCTTTTTGCTTCTTAATTTATCTGATCTAGATTGGATAGATGAGTAACAGGGGATTATGTTTATCTACACAGTTGCTATGAGTAATAATATTCAGAGCAAAGAAACCTGTCTCACTGAGTTAGGTGGATGAGAAAGGAAACAGAATTTAAAGAAACCTTCGTAAAACTCCAGTTGTTTATTTCCTCCTTCTTTTCTTTGCTTTCTTTTTTAAACTGCAATTACATTATGTAATTGATGCTAGGGTGTTTACACTGAGCTACACCTCCTACTCTTTTAAATTTTTTAAATTTTACAGTAGGATCTCACTAAGTTGCTTAGGCAGGACTTGAACTTAACCTCCACCTGACTCAGATTTTCAAAGTTCTGGGATTATAGGCATGTGCCACTGTGCCTGGCTCAAATATGCATTTTCAAATTTATCCAAAATGAAAAATGTGGTATTATGTAGTCAACAATCATTTTTTAATTCTTCTTCAATAGCCAGTTCCAAAATTGATCTTCTAAAATTATAGTTAAATTTAAATTATCTTTGGTTAAAAAACAAAAACCAAGATGAATTCTGGATTTCATAGATTTTGGGGCCACAGTTAATGAAGTTAACCTTAAAAATATTGTACTGCTTCTAGTACAAAGTTCATGCCACATATGACTCATCAAATCTAGTTCCATACCTGAACTCTGCCTGTTCAATGCGATTAGTCGCCTGGTGATGTGTTTGCATGTTGTGATTATGTCAAATTGCTATAAAGGTATCTAAACTACCACTGATTTATCTTGTGTACTTATCTGTGGGTGGAAACAAACACACAAACCATGTTTTGAGTACCACTGAATACAGCATTGTGTTAGAATGCTGAGTCACAATTGTAGAAGAAATATTGTTGCATAGCAAGTGATGCTTCAGTTTTTATCAGAGCTATTTCCACTTGTGAAGAAAGTAGCTATCTCCAAGTCAAATACTTCCATCTTAGGTGCTAAAGACATTCTTGAAATGGGTACCTTTGCCATGAAGGCAATGTTACAAGGTTTACAAAGGAAAGAAAACTAGGGAAGAATTAGTCCTTTCCTCTCAATCTAGAGCCACAGCCTTCTATTTGTGCTTACAGGTTTGTCTACCAGTCGTCTGCATTCACTTTGAGTTCCCTGAGGCCTGGGCTGAGGTAGTGTTTATCCGTAACTGGAGCACCTAGCACAAAGGTACTCAGAGACATGGACATATAGCAAACACTCAGTGTAAACAGTCATAGGTGCTCATACACCTTTGAGAGCAGCGAAGGGATAGTTCATTACTAAGGAATGAAGGAACTACTTAGAAGTATGGGAGAGTATGAGAGATATGCACATCTGTTCTTTTTCTTATTACTAATTTCCTGAGTTATGCTTTCTTGAGAAACAAACACCACATTAAGCTGTATTATCTCCATTGAAAGCCATTCTGAACTCCATTTTTTCTTTTTTTTTTCTTTTTTTAAGTGGTACTGGAGATTGAACCTATGAGTCTTTTGTCCTGAGCTATATGGCCGGCCATTTTTTTTTTTTTTTTTTTTTTTTTTTTTTTTTTTTTTGAGTCAGGGCCTTGCTAAGTCACTAAGTTGCTCAGGCTGGACATGAACTTGTGAACCTCCCCCCTCACCTTCCCACAGGGCTGGGACATAGATATGTGCCACCAAGCTCAGTCTAAACTCTATTCTTGTGCACCGCAGGATATTTACATACAGAAAGTCTCATTGGCCCAGTGGAATGTTTTCAGATTGCCTAGATTCCCATCTTTTATTCTACCTTCTTTTTATCACAGGGTTTTATCTTAGTTACCTTATTATCCTATCACTGAGGCCTCACCTCATGGGGAGGGCATGGCACAAAACTGAGGCCCACCAAGCCAGTGTCATTAGCATATCGGCCAGGAAAAGCTAGCTAAGAGACCTAACTAAAACAGAGCTCTCAAATTTTATGTTAGACTCATGAGTGCGGTGGTGGGGGCACGTTAAAGCATGGGTTTGGGTACAGTAGCTCCAAGTGATGTTAGTTTTTCTGGTCCATGGGCCACACTGAGTAGCAAGGAAAGAATGAAAAGAACCTGAATTTCTATTTAGTTGCTTGTTACCATGTAAAGTAAAAGATGTGGTTAATATGTTTTAGGAATTATTTTTAGTACTCTGTAGATAAAAGTGCTAGCTTTTTGGAGACACAACGAAGGACTATTCAGGAAAAGAAAAGTCACACAAGCCACATGTCATTCTACAACACAGTACTCTCTAGGAACTCACAAGAGTTTAGATCATAAGCATGGAGCACAACAATCACCCTGAAAAGTTTTGTGCTCAAGTACTAGGTTTTATGGAGAAACAAAGCAGAGTGATACAGTTATAGGTGATTCTTTTGGGGAGGTGCTACTGGGGACTGAACTCAAAGCCTTTGCACCTAGCTATAGCCTCAACCTCTCCCCACTTTTTAAAATTTTTTAGACATGATCTTGTTAATTTCAAAATTGCCCAGATTGGGCTCAAATTTGCAACCCTCCTGTCTCAGTGTCTTATGGTTCTAGGATTATGGGCACGTGTGCCAATACCTCGTTTAATAGGTGATATTCTTTTGTACCTTCTGGAACATATATTAAGATTTCCCTTAAAGGTATATGTTAGTTTTAGGGACTGGGAATATAGCTCAGTGGTAGAGTGCTTACCTAGCACAAGTAAGGCCCTGAGCTCAATGCCTAGCACCAACAAAATATATATTATGTATATATATTCACATATTTTTATTTATATATATATTTTACCACTTGCTAGCATTTCCATTATAATGTTTGTAAAATGTAAATTAATTGGTCTTGTCCCTTCATGTTTCTTTGCTGCCAAGTCAGCAGTGTGGGACATATCTTTGAAATTTTTTAAACTCAGGTAATAGTCTCAACTCTAACCTATTGTAGACAGACTTTATCCATGAGTCACAAGTTTAGCAGTATGATTGGATCAACGATACTACCTTTTAGAATTTTCATTAGGATAAACTGAAAACCTATCTGGGTCATGGTGAGATCTCTTAGAAATAACTTTTATTCCTCCCAAATATTGTTAACCTAGGTTTCCATTCACTTAAGTGGAATTACAGAGGCATACCTTATAACTTTACTTCACTGATTTGGAAACTAGCTGTTCTCTGAGTGAGCTCTTTTACACTCTCTGTAGAATTATTTGTATACATGTATGCTCCACCAGACTGTAAGCTTCCTTGAAGGGAAAATACTTTCTTTTTCATTTTGAAGGCCTCCATTGTCAGTGTCTTTGACTAGTAGAGTCTCAGTGAGTGATGGTTTAAACAAGGAAGATGACTCTCAATTTAAAATGGTTTTTGTATGCCCCCCATTTCACTTTTCATGTCACTTTTTATATTCCAAAACAAGCTGCCCACAGATCAGTTAAATTAAGCTGATTACTATTATCACCTGTTGGAACCTAAAAGCCAGACTGGGTGTTTAAGGTATAGAAATCAGGCTATAAACCTAACACTGATTACTCCTGGACTGTTTGTTGGTAAACACTCAGGTTTACCTAGTTGATTCTCTTTTCAGTATGTCACCATGACCCTTGTTTCAAAAGCGTTGTGACTTTTGGTTTGGCAATTGTGAATGATCAAACCAATAAAAAATGAACTCAAATTGGAATGATAGCTGGAAAACAGTTGAGAACACCAGTTGACAGCTTTAATCCAAACTCCCATTTCTTTGTTTTAATTTTAAAGAGAATAAAACAAAACAGAACAGAACAAAAGAAAGCAAGTCAGAACAGGACAATGCAAACAGCACAGGACTTCAAAACAAAACAACAGGAAATCAACAGTGGCTACCACAATGTCTCTTGTTTTCTTTGAAATAGTTGTCCATACCTTCACACACAATAAAATCAAACAAAACAAAATAGTATAAAACCAATCAAAACAAAAGAATAAAAGCATTATAGGACTTCAAAACAAGATGACAGGAAATCAACAATGGCTACCATGTCTTGCTTTCTTCAAAATAGCTGTTCATACCCTCACACATAATAAAATCAAACAAAACAAAACAGAATAAAACCAGTTGAACAAAAGAATGAAAGTATTATAGGGCTTCAAAACAAGATAATAGGAAACCAACAATGGTTAACATATTACATCTTGTTATCTTCAAAATAGCTGCCCATACCATCAGACACAGTAAAATCTAACAAGCAAGACAGAACAAAACCAAACCTAACAAAATTATGAAAATGATACAAGAGTTCAAGACAAGAGAATAAGTGAACAGCAGTTACCACCTTCCCCTGCTAGGTGTTTCCTCCCCTATCACTTCCATAGTATCTATTGTTCTTTTTGGATCCCACTAACACCTTCTGTTTTTTATGCTAGGGAGACAACTCAGGGTCGACCGTATGAGTTCAAGCCATTTCATCCATGAACATGGTCTCTAGTTGCATTCATTTACCTACAAAAGCCTTGCGATTATCCTACTTTATAACTGGGCAGCTTTCCATTGTATGAAAATACTGAATCTTTCTTATCCATTCTGTGGTTGATAGGCAGGTTACCCTTGCTTTTTTCTGGTCTCCTGTGGCATGGAACAATTGTTTTCTCTCCTTTGATTTTGTCTATGAATTTCCTTTCAAGTTAAATGTGTTTCTTATATACAGTATGTTGATGGATCTTGTTTCTTGATCCACTCTCCCTTTCTTTTTATTGGTGAATTTAATGGTTACAACTGGCATATATTGGTTCATCTCTGCCATGCTATCCTCCTGCTGGTGACCCTCCACTTTTCCCCTTCATTCAATTGCCTGTCCTGTTTGGCGATCCTCCTCTGCTGCTGTTCCTGGAACCATGGTCATCTTTATCTCTCTCTAGAATATCCTTCAGCACTCTCTGTAGGGTTGGTTTTGTGGTCATGAATTCCTTCAGTTGTTCTCTATCAAGGAAGTATCTTATTTTTCCATCAATTTTGAAAGGTAGTGTTGCAGGATACATCAGTCTGGGTTGGAAGTTGTTTTCTTTCAGTGTTTGAAACACTTCACTCCAAACTCTTCTTGACTTCATGGTTAGTGTTGAGAAGTGTGCCATGATTCTGATTGGTTTTCCTTTATAGGTGATGTTTCTTTTCTCTAACAGCTTTTAATATTCTGTACTTGTGCTGAGTTTCTGGCATCTTGATTATTACATGTCTGGGTGTAGATTTACTTTGGTTATGGCTAGTTGGAGTTCTATATGCCTTACTCCTCCATTTGCCAGATCCTTTTCCCATGTTTGGGAAGTTTTCTGCTATTACCTCTGTAAATAGACTTTTTATTTCATTTGTGTTGACCCCTGCTTCTTTGCTGATACCTATCACTCTTAAATTATTTTTCTTTGTGTCGTCTTGAAGCCATTGATTTGTTATTTCCTGGTTCCTTGTTATTTTTAAGAGATCTTTCCTTTCACAGTCACTAGCTTTGATCCTGTCTTCAAGGTCTGAAAGTCTATCTTCAGTCACTTTCATCAGTTTTGCTAGCTTTCGATCAAGTTTTTAATTTCCTGGATATCTCTTTGAATCTGTTTCACACACTGTAAATGCCTTCTATATTGTTTTCAAGGTTTCCATCGTTTTCCTTTTTTTTTTTTAAATCTATGTCTTCTTTAGGTATGCTCAGCAATTCTTTTCTTATGCTTGTGACTTCTTCTTTTACCTTAGACATTATTTCTGATCTGATTACTTTTACAGTCTCATCAAGTTGTTTCTTTACTTCAGTTGCTATCCTTTTAGAGATTTCAGGTATGTGACTTCTATTTTTTCCCTTGACTCTATCTCCCAGACTTGTTCTGTGTGGGTTAGAGGTCTGAGATTGCCTTTGCTCCTTCATCTTGACATCCTCCTGGGTTCCTCCTAACAAGCTGGCTGTGGGGTCCCAGACACTTCCTTCCATGGTGTAGGGGAAGGGGACAGGCACCTGAGTTTCTCTGACCCTAGGTTCCCAGGGAGGTAGCAGGGTGAGGGCAGGCTTCTCCAGACCTGAGCAGCTACACTGAGGCTTCCCCAGTGGCCAGGGGTATGTGGTGGTGGGGTTGCTTCTTCTCTCAGCCTGCATGTCTACACCAGGACTTCCACAATGGTGGCAAGCATGCAGGGGTGTCCAATTCTCCCTGTGGGCACTGGCTGCCAGAAGGAAGCAAGGGTCTCCAATGGTGGCCTGTGGGTGTACAGGGCTTACCTGCCTATGTGTCCCTGCTTGTGCTGGCCACCCACAGGAAGCAAGCCTTCTGATGGCGGAGGCCAGTGAGCAGAGGTGGATCTGACTGGGTGCCCCTTCCTGTGCTGGCTGCCTATGGGAAGCAAGCTTTCTGATCACAGCAGGTGGCAGGCAGAGGCAGATCTGGCTGGGTCTCCCTGCTTGTGCTGGCTGCCCACGAGAAGCAAGCCTTTTGATCCAAACCGCCATTTCTTTTAGGAAAGACATCTCTTGGAAGTAGTCTTTACTGTACAATAGAAGATAATGAGGGACCACCCGGAAATACAATGAGTTAACTTCATTACCCAGGAGTAAGGGAAAAGAGTAGAAGTCATTGACAGCAGTCTACTTCAGCATGTAGGACTTGAGTGGTGTGTGGAGGGGGATAGCTGATTCAATCTGTAGCCCAGGAGTCATAATTGGCCTCTGGGCAGTCTAATGAATAAGAAGATACTCTTGAGATTCTTCCTGCCTCAGGCTTGGGATGATTTAGGAGTTTGCCATTGCATGACAGTAACACCAGCACTTACTAAGGATTTACTATGCACTAGGCACCATTGTGAGATATACTGGTTTTTAGTTTTCAAATTGATGGCAATTGAGATGTCTTTTTCTCCAAAAAAAGTACATACATTTTCCTTTTCTAAATTATTATCATAAACGAGACTTTTGGAAAAGAGTCTTCAGACAAACATTTAAGGTAGAAAGTAATCTTTAAAGGGGAGAACCATTTCTTTTTCTCATAGACCCACTCTATGACCCACTGCTCAAAGGCATATCCTAATAAGATCGCAGAATTTCCTTTAAGTCCAAGTGAGGACAACTTCTTGGACTAGCAGTCGGACACAATTTCTTGGGCACTCTCTGAAGCCCTAGCCTTAACGCAAACTTATGACCTACAAGCAACCAATAATTGGTCCCAGGGTGATGCTTATTATCTGTGGGTGGGATTGGAAAGCTTGGGCCTCTTTCATTTCCTTGATACCACACACCTGGCTGATCCTTTTAACAATGGGCTTGGAGAAGCAAACCTAAACATTGGGGA
The DNA here is from genome assembly GCA_004363535.1 of Dasyprocta punctata. Classification (NCBI taxonomy): domain Eukaryota; kingdom Metazoa; phylum Chordata; class Mammalia; order Rodentia; family Dasyproctidae; genus Dasyprocta; species Dasyprocta punctata. The sequence continues at coordinate 87,054 of RJWM01003273.1, read as the reverse complement.
AGTATAGGGATCATCTCATTTTCTTAAAAAGCTTCATCAGAGAAGGTTAGAGGCAGCATCATGGAAGCACAGGACCAAAGGCAAAAGAGGGGACGGGAGCCTGACACAGACAGTGATACCAACTCCGACCCAGGCATGGATATAAGCATGCCAGTGGAGCTGAAGCCTGTAGTAGGAGGTATGGAAGCATTCTAAAACTAAATGACTGAAGGCAGGGACAGACTTCACATGCCTTAGGTGTATACCAATGGCGAGATGGTGTGTTACTTTTCCTTATTCATCAAAAGCTTACTGTATGTTTTATGTCTGCCATTCTGCAATGAATAGAACATACATGGGTCAAAATATTTCCTGTAAGTTAACTTTCTAATCAACTGAAACTTGATTCTCTTAATCCTAAACACTACTAATAGAACATTTTCTAATACCATATTGCATAGAATTTTGAACTGTGTACTAAACCTAGTTATGCTTTTTGATGACTTGCAGTTACCATCTCCTTGTGAGGGCAGTCAGATGTAATACAGGACACTCAGTAAAATTTGGATTTCAGCTAAACATACACAAGATTAATGAAATACTTCTAACAAATTATTCTTTTTTTTTGGTACCGGGAGTCGAACTAACAAGTTATTCTTTATCTGAAGTTAAAATTTAAATGAGTGTCTCATTTTTTTCCATTACTTCTGGCTACCATTATGATATGATGCCGTACTAGTGTTCCAATGCATCAGCTGCAGTGGTGCTAAGGTAGAATTCGTTGTCTTGATGGGAAGGTATCTCAAGGCTGTTCTTCTTAAATTCTCTAGTTATATTTTACAATCTCTTTCTCCCTATTCAAAGATTGTTGCTATTTGTAGCAAGTATATTGTGTTGTATTCAATTCCTAAATCCCTCTCCTATTTGATTCTTCTAATTGCTCTATGATGGAAAATAAGATCCCTAAGCACTAAGGTTTTTCTGTAAAGTAGAAGTAAATAGTTACAGCTGGGTGTGGTGGCACACGCCTTTAATCCCAGCACTTGGGAGGCTGAGGTAGGTAGAGCCCTGTGAGTTCAAGGCCAGTTTGGTCTACAACATGAGCAAGGCTGACTTGAACTACATAGTGTGACCCTGTCTTGAAAAAAATATGGTTGGGACTTTAGCTCAACGGCTGAAGTGCTTGCCTGGCAGGTGTGGAAGTTGTGAGTTCAATCCCTGGTACCACTAAATAAATAAATAAACAAACAGTTACAGAAAAGGACAAAGGTACTTGAGGGTGTGTACTTAAGTATGCAAATTTAAAATGAGGATGCCATAAAATCTTATCTTGGCTACTCAAATCTATCATGTGGCTCCTTTTAAAAGTCTCTGAGCTACACTTACTTTTTGGAGTGCATTGCTCTTTATAGGGTACTACCCAAAAAGTCTACCTCTGATGAAGAAGCGACTGACATTAAATAGAACTGGCAGTTGTGTTTTCATATGTGCACAGGATTTTGGATGTTGTTCCTGAAAATCTTAAGGAAGTCAGGCCAGATATTGATCTGGCTGATTACAGATCATCTTTTCTTGAGACTGGGGACTGCACTTGGTGATCTTTTGAAATCACTGAAAGGAACACATGGTCTCTGAAATGATGATTCAACTTAGGCATCTTTAACTTTACAATGGTAGGAAAGTGATATTCAGCATTCAGCAGAAAACATACTTTGAATTTTGATCTCTTCCCTGGCCAGTGATACTTGGTGTTACCCAGTCAGCCACGCTATTATGAGGGAAGCAATTGGTATTCTACAACATATTGTGTTGTTCACTCTATCTGTAGGTTAGGTATATAAAGTGCATTTTCAACTTAATAATGTCTCCAATTTATGAAGAATTTATTGAGACATAGTCCTATTGTAAGTCAAGGAACAATTCTGATTATGCTCTATCCAATCAACTAAAAATAATGTCTACATTCAAAAAGGTAATGACAAAAACTAACCAGCATCATATCTATAAAAACAAAATACTGTGTATTGCAAATATCATGCTTAGAGATTTCAGCAATACTGCAAATTCCTATGCAGAAAGAATTAAATAGTTGTTCTTTCCTAACTGCAATCATTTACACAATAATTTAACAATTTTTCTTCCCTAGACAATCTTTATTGTGAATATAGATTTGAAGTGGCTCCTGAATTAGAACTGATGTTTCTAATGCTGAGCCTACAATTATTCAAATTCAGCATTAAAAAGTCAGCAAACACCTTTCTACACCTTAAGTATTTGTATTCATTTTTATTTAACATCAGAAGAGTTGTTTGAAAATTACTTAAAGTGGATCTTCAGACTCAGGATGAAGATCCAGCTATGTCTCTACCTTTATTGGCTTTAGTCAAAGAATGACTCATCAGAATCAGATCCTGGGGAATATTTTGAGAGGTGTTAGAAAAGTTTAATACCAAGTAAATACTAGCATCTTAGTGAAAGTTTCATTTTCTTCAGAGACTTCTAAGATTGTACAAATCAGAAAATAGTTTCTGGACTGCGGTAAAATTATTCTAAATATTTCAAGTCTTTAAAATTCAATGTTTTACTCATAATGAGCAATTCTGGTGTGTGTAGGTTACAGGAACCATTAGCTGTATTATATGTATGTAGATTCATATGACTTTATTCAGTGTATTAATGTGTTAGTTTTTTTCCTTTTGATTTATAAAATAAAAAATTTCCAAACTGCTAAAACTTATGGTTTAATATTTTTATTTTCAATTTTAGTCTAAGAAATATTTTTGTGGGTAGTTTTTTTTCTAAAAACTTTCTTCCACCTCAAAATGACTGCCAAGTATTTTAGTAGATGTCTATCTTAAATGATAAAGACAAAGTAGGTTACTGAAAGGACAAGGTGGCAGCAAGTTTTTAAGAAATACTGAATGGAAAAAAAAAAAGAAAAAAAAAAGAAATACTGAATGGATGTTACTGAGGTGGGCAAGGCAACTATATTATTGGTCAGGAGCTAACACAGTGATGGGAAAAACATACGCGAACGGAGAATTATTTTGCAGTCTGGTGACGATATTGATGAAGGTATGCAGGTGAGTGTTTCCTCTGTAAAATGAACTCAGGCTTGCGGCATTGGGGAAGGGTTCATAGAGGAGTTAATGCCTGGCTTGAGTCTTAAATAGCAAGTAGGCAATAAGTGAGGAGCAAGAGAGCTTGAGCAAAGATAAAGAGATGAATAGCAAGGATCCCCCTTGTCTTCTTAGTTTCTGAAGTAGTCCTGTAGTCCTAGGTAGGAGAGACTCCCCAGCCCTATACAGATATGCTGTGCTGTGATGACCACACAAGCAGCTATTATGACGAAACTATTAAGTTTATCAGATACTACCCCAGGTATACAATAAATGCAACTTTTTCTTCATTTTCCAGGCAGCCTAGTGTATCTCGAAAGATAATCACAACCCCCCCGAATTAGTTTTCTAGAGCTGCCATAACAAGGTACCACAAACCAGATAGATCAAACAACAGAAAATTACTATCTCACAGAACTAAAAAATAGAATTCTTTTAAATCTCAGGGTTGGTACCTTCTGAGGACTGTGAAGACTAATTTGTTTAGTGCCCTTCTCCTAGTTTTCAGTGGGTTGCTGGCTATCTTTGATGTTCCTTAGTTTATAAAGGAATCACTTTAACCTACACCTTCAGATCTCTACGTTTCTATCTTTGTGCACATTTTCTCTTTTCAGAAGGATTCTAGTCATGTAGGATTAGGGGGCCCACCCAACTCTAGTATGCTCTCATCTTGAAGAATTACTTAAGAAGTAACCCTATTTTCAAATAAAACTCACATTCTGAGGTACTGGGGACTCAAGTATTTGCATTTTGAGGGAACACAATTCAGTTCATAACACCTACTTTCCAATATAAATATTGTAATATATGATCAAATCTTAATTTCAGAAAATATTTACCAAGAAAATGTTTTCTATTCATTTACATAAAATTGAATATTGTATTAATTTCATAGTGTCATGGGTTTTTTATACAGTGGCCAGAATTTTGTAAAAGTTTACTTAGTAGGTGTCATAGTCAAACTTGTTGATATACTGAGATCAAGACTTCCAATCTTGAGGTGTTGGATTATCCTAAAAAACAAGAATATATTGAATTACTGTTCAAAGCTGGTATAGACAAAATGGCTGCAAAACATGATTATTAAATAAACAATGGGCATAAATGAATATTGGAACTCAGTATTTGATATTCACCTGATAACATTCAAATACTTGTGTTTGGATTGGTGACAGGATCCATAGAGGACGAGAGTTTGTACATAAATCACTTTTTAATTGTTGTATTTAATTGCTATTTTAGGTTCTTAATAAAGAATACAACCTTTAGAAACATTTTCCCTCTTCACATATAAAATGGGTCCCATGTTTACATACACAGACATTTTCTTAGATCTTTTGATTTGCTTTGCGTGTGTCTTAATGTTCACAAGATGTTCACCAAATTCAACTGGTAACACAATTTCTGGCATCACTCGCTCTGTACTTAGCTCAAATCCTATTCATTTGCAGGGGCAAAGATGGCTTTGCAGAATTAGGTCTGTATTCAAGCAGCTACCTGGGAAGCATGGAGTACAAGCGTTCAATCTAGGATCCTGTAATCTGATACCACTACTGTTCTCTCGCAATCCCAAATAGATGTCATAATCTTTTCATTATTTCTTAGTCCCTCCATGTGACTAGTTTTGGTTTTGGCACTCTTTTTACCAAAATTAATCTATTGGACTATTAGGTAGGCTCTTTCTTATTTCCCGGTGAAATCATTGTGGTAACAATTAAGTTCTGAGTCTTACAGGTCCTCACGTTGCTTAGTTTGCTCTCCCCACCGGTTAGCTTTCCTGTCTCCCACCGTCTCGCTGCATTTTCTTTTTCCTCTTTTGCTCTGTTCCTTGTACTCTTTAGCTGCGCATGGGGGATTTAAATTTCAACCCGGAACTCGGAATTGCGCGCCTTGCATGAGGGGAGTCGTAGTTTCTGTGACTCCTCCCTTACAGCTTCTCATGCTACTGTCTACCCACCCGGAAACACCACAACTCCCAGAATGCATGCTTGGTGGGCCCGACCCTATGCGCAGGCGCCCTGAGGCCGCAGGGTTTGAATCGGCGGCGTTGTTATTGACGCCATATTGGGGCCAGCGGCGGGTGGACGAGTCCTACGGTGGAGGGGGAAGCGGTTGGACGTGTTTGAGCTTCTGATACTGTTGCAGCCACCTGGCAGTCCCTCTTCATCTACTACTGTTCGGAAGCTCCAACCGTAACTGGGCGTACTGGAAGCCGCGTTCCAGCCTCACCTTTCCCGGAGCTGGTAGCACTTCCTAGGGGAGCTGGACTCAGCCCGGAGACGTCCGGCGCGGCGCACAGCTTTCACGGACCGCGGAGGTGGCTGGAGCTTCTCTCGGGGGCGCGGCGCCTGAAGAGGCGGAAGAGCCCCCCTGACGCTGCTGGCGTGCGTGCCGCCGCCCCTCCCGCTCCCGCCCGGGCTGGCCCGGCCACTGCCCCTGCCGCGGAGGCAGCGGCGGCGGCGGCTCTGCTCTCTCCACCCCGGCGCCCGCGATCCCGCCTGGCTCCTCAGCCCGTTGGTTCGGCGCTCCTCGCGTCCCGGCGCTTCCCGGCTTCCCTCGCCCTCCCCGACCCCACCCGAACCGGGTGCCTCGGTTGCCCCCGGCCATGGCGTGCGGCGCCACTCTGAAAAGGACTCTGGATTTCGACCCGCTGCTGAGCCCGGCATCCCCAAAGAGGAGGCGATGTGCGCCATTGTCGGCGCCCACCTCGGCCGCCGCCTCCCCCTTGGCGGCTGCGACCACCGCTGCCTGCTCGGCTGCGGGTGCCTCGCCGCAGAAGTATCTTCGAATGGAGCCGTCCCCCTTCGGCGATGTCTCCTCCCGCCTCACCACAGGTGGGACTCGGGCCTGGGGCTTCCGGGTGGGCGACGGAACGGTGGTTCTGGGTCAAGGGATGAAGCCGCGGGAGTGGGGGTGCCGGACCATGGCCTTCGTTCTTAACAAAGTGGTCGGAGGACCACATTTCTTTATTTCTTCAGGGTACGGACATACAATAGAAATGGGCTGATGTCATGGAGGGGGTTTTGGGAGATGGGGTGGGTAGGGGCTGGTATTGTAGGGAAGAGAAGATTCTTTTCTTAGGGCAGAATCTTCGGAATTGTTTCCGTAGTAAGCAGATGCCCATCGGAAATGATCAGAGGGGAATAGTCATAAATTAGGCGAGACTGGTCGCATTTCACCCGAATCTCGGTATTTTTTGGCTTGAATCAATTGGTTGTAGCTATTAACTCTAGGACTAGGTGGTTTGAGGCGAGACGACAGCCCCTCCTCCAGCTCAGACATGGCTGATTTTAGTATAGAGGGGGTGGGGGGTGGGGATGGATGTCACTGGGGCGAGATCTAGGCCTGTCATTAATCACCCACAAGAACGCCACTTTGGCTGAGTCAAGACCTGTTTCCCTAGCAGGGTCAACAACAAAGAAAATGCTCTTCTGTTTGTACTGTAATGGGATCACAATAAGCTTTTAGACCTTGAGAGATTTCAACTTTTAGTGAAAAGCAAATTGTATTGAAAATGGGGGCCGAGTAGTTGCGTTTATTTGGAAATGCTTTATTCCTGTCGAAACAAAGTATTTTGGGAGAAAACAGTCTAGCTTTAAGAATCAACCCAAGACTCCAAGAGACTTTAGACTTGCTTTTTCGTTTTGAAACCTTTCTTAAAAGTGACAGGGGTATGCCTTTCAGCTGCTTTGTGCAGCATGCATATGCCCAGGTTGTTGGCGTGTGTGTGCGCGTGCGTGTGTAGTTTGAAATCGTTGTGTGCCCCGGGCACAGTCCTAGGGTAGGCTTTTGTGGACTTGAAGTGTAAATCTGGTTCCTTTGTGTGTAGCATGCAAAGGTTTTATGGTTGAGCCCTTTGATGATTATCACCCTGAGACAAAACTTCTCTTAGCTTTATATTAAATGTCTTGTTAGTTTAAAAAAAAACTCAAAGCCAGACCCTGTCTAAAAAAAAAAGAATCGCTCTATATTTTGGTAACTTTAATTTGGAACTGATCCTACTAAATGGGTCTTAATGTAGCATTTTAAAATCCTTTCCCACACCCATGGGAAGAACCTCAAATGCCTAGGCTACCATTTTTGCTATTAAATGTTTGATATAATTTAAGAATGTACTGCTTTAGAGTTGTAGTCAGTTTTAACAGGAATTCCCAGAAATTTATTTAATGACCATACCTAAACTGTTTTCTGTGTTAGGCATTATTTCAAAAGCATAACTAATGTCAGGAATAAATTTCTTGTGGCTGACATTTTTAGTCTGTCATCAGTGAAAGAGTGTCTTTGTAAATTGAATATTCTTCATTTTACTACTAATAAGACCATTTCAGAAATAAATTTCATTGGAGATAGTGAATTTAGTGTGAGGTTTGTGGGTTAAAGTATCAGTGTTATTAAAGTAGAGCACATATATAAAATGGAGCTGTATGTTCCCTCACTTTAAGTGGAACTTAGAAAAAATTGAGATGGTTTTGTGAATTTGTCAATTCACTGATGTATTTGTTGTATTGCTTAACACAGTTGACTCATTACCTCACTTTTCAGGTAAGTGGACTATAATATTAAAATAACTGGTATTTAAGCCAGCTGATTCAAATTCACATTCATTTCTGGCAGTAGTGCTACTTCTAGTTTTCAAGATTTTCTGGCACGTGCTTCAAAAGTTTGATCATATCCTGAAACCTAAAGGCCGATCCTAATGGATTTCTGTTGATCTCAACTAATTTGACTATTAATGTAAAAAGTGGACTTGAGAAAACAAGTTAAAATTGCTGAAGTTCCGATTTACAAAAATGTACTTTTTTATTGTAATTTTTAATGACATTTTAATTACGTTTTTATTGTGATCAGTTTGGGGTATGTTTTTGTGTATGGCCTTGTAATAAGGTCATAATGGGAGTTGCAGTGTTGCGCAGGTATCAGTGAGCTTCCCAGTTTTCCTGTGACCAAACTTGGAAACAATTTTCCCAGGCACGAAGCTTTCTACTTTAACTGTGGTGATTCTTAAACTGTTCTTAACTGCTGCAGTAAGTAGCTAGGAATTAGAAATGGACTGTAGCTTAACCCAATTAAGATGGAGATTTTTGTGAAACCCTATGAATTTGAATATAATTTAAATACTTTAGAACTAGAGAACTGAAATTTGTAGGGGGCTTGCACCGTATAGTGGATTTCTGGATACTCATGTAGTTTCTTCTAGGGTTGCAAATAAAGTTGCATGGTTTATTAGTAGTTTTAGAAACCTGAATGCTATTTAAAACCCCAGCTATTACTTTAGTCATTCTGGGAAGGTGATTATAAGATTTGACTTAATGACTGTTGTTATTAAAAATTAATAGTTTTCAAACTTTTGCAGCTTAATACTGGGACAAGGCTTAGTTAAGCTGAAAGAAAGTCAAGCTTGCTTTCTTTGCAAGACTAGGTTTTTCAGCAATCCCTTATCACAACATATTCTAAATCTGGATACAATCAGGTTTGGATACCTGAGTTACTAATTGAGAAGTGCAGTCTGGTAGGGTTGAAAGACTGTGGCTCTGTTTTTGTATAGACTGAGAATTAAAAATGTTTTCTTTTGTTTGTTTGTTTTTTACATTTTTAAATGATTGGAAAAGCAAATGATTATATCCTAATGTGAAAATGACATGAAATGTAAATTTCAATGTCCATAAGTAAAAGTTTTATTTGAACACAGCTGTGCTCATTTTTTTAGCCATTGCAGGTTAAAACAACAAGGTTAAGTAGTTGTGACAGAGACTATTGCCTCAGAACCCTGTTTTTGCTGTTTGGTTCTTTACCGAAAAAGTTTTCACATCCTGATCTAGGGTGTTAGCAGTGAGTGTTTATAATACTCCCAGTATATAAAGGGAATGTGGATAATGATTGAAGGTGGGTAGAGAGAGAGAAACATTAAACATGTTTATAATGATTCCCTGTAGTAACTGCATCAGTGGTCATACTGACAAGTTGGAAACAAAGTGTTGTATCCTTATTCATTGGTTTTTGACACATCTGTAATACTACCATTTAGCCAGAATATTGCCATAACATTTCCAAGGAAGAAAGTATTTTAAAAAGCCAAAATATTATGCAGCATTGCAAGACTGTCAGTCCAGTCCTCCACATTGTTTTCATAATTGTGCAGCATATTAATGATCTGGGGAAGAGAGCTATGTGTGAATGTCAATCTCTCTGTAAGTTTGTTAGACATATCAATACGCATTGTTTATGGTTTGGTACTATTGCTCTAGATTGCCTTGGGAATTGAGTTAAAGAGTTAAATTCTTTGGAAGAACTCATTATATTTGCTGGAAACTTGCCATTAAAAATGGGAACTACAGCTTGTGAATGGGGGGAAAGTTTACAGGAGCATAGATTGTACACTAGACATTGATGCATGCCTGCAAATAGAGACACCAGCTGGCTTAAATGAAATATAAATGATTCCAGGCAAACAAATGAGATGTCAGTTGGAGGAGGCAGTATCTCACTTCAGATGTCATTTATACTGAGCCAGAAGTGTTTAATATTTTGTGGTTATTTAGACAGCTGTTAAAAGTTGCTTCTAGTTTCTCAGTGGATTTAGCAAATAGATTTTTTTTTCAAATAGATGTTTTCAAATGGTCTTTGTACTATAAATTTTAAACCTTAAATTTTATTTGGGTTAGTGTATGTACCGACATTTTTTTCATAGTCATATAAGTTTCACATTTAAAATCCTGGGATTTGGGTTTGGGGATGTAGTTCAATAAAATTGTGCTTGCCTAGAACCCAGCACTACCTCCCCGCACCATCTTGTAATTATGCCCATTAAAAACAGTGCAGTTGTATACATTATTTGTTATTGAGGTTTTCTTGTTTGGGAAAGGTAGACAATTGAAGCCTAACAAACACAGGAACACATAGGCTAAACATGGTGAGATCAGAGGTTAGCCTGTCTTATGCTGCTACCATGGTTGTGAGAGACATAATGTAAGATTTTTTTTTTTCTTTTTTTTTTTTTTTTGGGGGGGGCACTGGGGATTGAACTCACAACCTCGCGCCTGCCAGGGCAGGCGCTTAAGGCACTGAGCCAAACTCCTGGCCCTGGTTTTTTCAGGCAGGGTCGCACTGTGTAGCTCAGGCCGTCCTTGTGCTCGCGTTGTAGCCCAGTGTGGCCTCGAACCCACAAAGCTCCGCCTACCTCAGCCTCCCGAGTGCTGGGATTAAAGGCGTGCGCCACCACGCCCGGCTCATAATGTAAGATTTAAAGAACAGTTTCTTCAGCTTTTGAATGGCTTTATGGAATAAGAATATACTGTGTATTACTCACTTTCATTTGAATCTTTTGGATAGTTGATTCATCAAACTAGATAACAGCATTGGAGGTGGGTATTTTCAAGTACTCATAACTGAATTAACCAGCAATATATGATCTTTGAAATCCTTGTGTTTTCTGTGCCTAGTACTGTTGATTCACAGAATGTTTTCTATGCATGTGAAACCACAGTGAATTTCTTGCCTTTGAGAAGACTACCTACTTTCAAAAAGATGAAAGGGAAATAATTATTCAAGCCTGCATGAACCACTGGCATCAGCAGATGCTAAACTAATTTAATTGTTGAGTTTAGGTATCCTAGAATTCAGCATACCTCAGTGTATCATCTTTCTAAACATTTGAAAGATAGGACTCATCAACAACAATCTTTATTTTTTGATGCTGGGAATCTAACTCAGGACTTTGCACTTGCTGGGTAGGTGCTGTGCTGCTTAGCTGTATTAGGGTCAGTCTTGTAGCAGTGATTTAGCAGGGATGCTCCTTGCATTTTGAGTGCTAGTATGGGTTCTGCAAGATGTGCAGTTTGAAAAGTAGCCTCAGAGTTATTCTTATCTGCCATGCCTTCACTTGTGGTTACATCTTATGACAAATAAAGCTTTAAAATATTGAATTTATTTGTTGAAGTATTTAAGTTGGCATTTCTGAAGGTTCTTAGAGGTGAAATTTGAAAAATATAATTTTACAGTTCTGTACTTTTTACACTTTTATGACAGTATATTATGTACATATAACATTTTATGACATCTTGTTACACAAAAGAGTTGTGATACTGCAAATAAAGACTAAAAAAATTTTGGGAGTGCATTTGAAGGGTAGTTCTTAATAGTTCTTCATCTTTCTGGTTGATAAACATGGACTACCTGCATTACATTATTTTAGACAGTCTCTTTTACAGTAATTTTACCATTATTAGCTTTGCTCATTTGTAACACATATTTCAAGATTTTATAGGATTTTTGAGGACATATTTTATAGAATGAAGTGCTAATCTAAAATAGTGAAATATAGTGAATTTCTCACATGATGTTGCAGCCAAACTGAGCAGGAAATCCTTGTAGGTGACTTAAAATTCTCGTGTATGTTCATTTTTTAGCTTTGTTGCTTATTTTGGGTCCATAGATCAGAATTTTACAGTTAACAGATTTTGCAAAGGTAGACTTTTTAAAAAGAGTGGTGGTGATATTTAACCATCTAGCAGTAGAAAAAGGAGCTCAAAATATACTTTCAGTTTGTTATGGAGTGTAATTACTTGTTTTTTTCCCCTTTAAAAAATCTTTAGTCGTTAATTTTTTTGTTTGTCATTTTTGAGACAGGATAAGTTTAGACTGGCCTTCAACTAATTATGTAGCCTAGGCTGACTTTGAGATGAGTGATCCTCTTGCCTCACCCATCTAGCTGCTGGGATTACAGGTGTACACTATCATGCCTGGTGAAGTCATTAGTTCTTATCTGTCACAAATGTCATAGGCAGATCATTCTGAGATGTACTAGTGCTTTTTCAGCATTGTGATCTTACTAAGTTGTAATAGTTTCGTTAATACAGTTGTTGGATTCCACTTTAAGTTTAAAGGTCTTAGTTGTGTACCTGATTTTTCTTAACATTATTTAAAACTCTAAATTTCTCCTCTAGAGGTCAGTTTTTCAAACCTTTATGCACCTGTTTGAATTTCAAGTACTGTGCTTGTTAGACAGTCTCTTGAACTCATATAGCAACCACTATTAGGGCACTGTTTATTAGCAAACTTGAATAATCGTAGATGTTTTATCAACGTACCTATTTTATTTTTTTGTGGGATAGTGTTCAGTTGGCTTAGCAATTGAAGAATAGAATGTACAGTGGAATTTGAAGAAAGCCAATTTTCCAGACATGACTGTGAACTATGCCATTTAATTGTTACAGGGAATTACCATATTCCTAAAGCTAAAATATATCTGGAAGAACTTTTCTAAGTGGTGTAATTGCTTTAAAAGTACAGGAGATTTTTGTTGCTTTAAGAGCACAGAACAACCTGGTTGCTCACGGTTCACAACCATCTGGGGAAATTAGTGCATTATTGGAGGCTTGCTTTGTAATTAGTTGTACAGTATATAGCAACCCTGGCCTACCAGTTTATAATAATTTCTTTTAAAGTACCAATAAAACATTCTTATTGACTATGTGATCTTTCAGAAGGAAGATATGGAAGCAGGGCCTCATTTTCTTCATCTGTAAAAATGTACATACTATAACAGTATCTGTCTGCCAGGGTTGTGGGGACTAAGGGCATTTCCTGCCTCTGAGCACTGGAAATGTAGGTCGCAATAGGGCAGCCTCAGATGGAACTTATAACATGGCCCAGCAGTCCTGACTTACAGTGAATGATCTTGCCTTTCTATTTGACAGAAGAAAGAGATCATTAAATGACAGTTTCATTACCAATTTCACCTACATTTGTATCTGTCCTAGTCCCCTTTTAGTATATTAAATAAGATAATGAAAATACTTTATGCTGTAAGGAAAGGGTCCTCCTCTTCAAAGGATCTTTACTTTTTTTTGTTTGTTTGTTTTGTTTTTTGGAGACAGGGTCTCAGTATGCAGTTCAGGCTGGCCTTGAGCTCAGTTTGACACCCAGGCTGGTCTGGAACTCGCAATGATCCTCCTGCCTCAGCCTCCTGCGTGCTGGGATTACAGGCCAGCGCTACCACACCCGGCTCAAAGGATCCTTACTTATCCTCTTGATTATCTTCTTCCCTCACCCCTCCATCCTTAACTGGATCTTTGCTTTTGGCTTTTAAGTATTCTTGGGTCTCCTCTTAGTAAGTTAAAACATCATTTTTTCCTCTAGCAATCTTATAGATTCCTTCACTTTAAAACTTTAGAAGAGTTTTCATACAGCCTGCTTCACATTTCTTTGGTTGTCACTCCTAATGTATTTGTGCCTCAGATAACTTGTCAAATCACTGATAAATCCCACAGCACTCTCAGTTCCTGTAGTTTGACTTTGAGTATTCATGTAACACTCCCTCCTATTTGAAATAATAGTTTTCTTTTTTTCTCGTTACCCTGATTTCCTTCACTTTTCTGGTTGCTCTTTGTGCTTCATCTAGCCATTAAACTTAAGTTCTTTAGTTAAAGATTCTCCTTCATGCCTGTCTCACTTAATAGTTGTCTGAGCACATTCATAACTTCAGTTTTCACTTACAGATGACACTGTCTAACTCAAATCGTTCCTGTTAGTTACAGCATGGGATCTTTTATTGTCAGATCTTCTCAGTAGGCTTTATCACCAAAAGTTAGAATTTTTGTGCAGTCTATTGACTTTTCAAATGTTCACAACTAATTTACAAAATGTATAGGATAAATAAAAGATGGCAAAACAAACAAACAAACAAAAAAACCCAGTGCCTTCTGTGGGAGTGGTAATCTTAACTTCCACAGGAGTCATGAGAGAAAGGTACATGTATTTGCTCACCATTATTCACATAATGACCATGAATGAGTTTCTGTTTTTAAGACAGTGCACATAGGTCATATGTTAGTTTGTAATGCATCTCCCTTAGTAGATTCGTACAAGTTAATTTACACAGTATTTTCATGCTTAGGAAGGGTATGTCTAAATTAGAACTACAAAAGCCATTTAGGTGAAGTGGCCAAATAAATTTTGATCAGTTTTTTTTTTTTTTTTTCCTGTGGCACTGGGGATTGAACTCAACCTCACACCTGCCAGTGCAGGTGCTTAAGCCACTGAGCCAAACTCCCAGCCCTAGTTTTTTGAGGCAGGGTCGCACTATGTAGCTCAGGCCGGCCTTGCGCTCCTGTTGTAGCCCAAGCCGGCCTCGAACTCACAATGCTCCTCCTACCTCAGCCTCCTGAGTGCTGGGATTAAAGGCATGCGCCACCACGTCCAGTGATCAGTGTATTTTTGTACATGTGATCACCCCTGCTGTTAATGCCTTCCTCTCTGTTGACTAGTATGTCCAGTAATAAACTAACCACTTTTTAAAAAATTATATTAAGGGAGTCATTTTTAAGTAGGGGCTAGAGACTTAAGTGTACAATAGTTACAAGATGGTATAAAATGAGCACCGAAAACTAGGCAAGGGACTAGTAAATTCCAACTTAGCTAGAAGCAGCAGCATCACTTCATGAGAAATGCAGAATCATAAGCTCCTCTCTTTAGAATCTACAATTTAATGAGAACCCTCAGTGATTTGTGTATACATTTAACATTTTGGAAGCACTTGAGAATTTAGACCCAAAACATAGTGTGGCCTCTCTTTATCTTTAGTTAAGTTTTGCCATATAGTCCAGTTTTCTTTCTGAAGAGTAGTTAGAAATCTGACCTTTTCTGTAAAGTCACCCAACTTTTAAATGTTGGCTGAAAATTTATACTTGTTTTTAAAAAGAAAGTGTTCAGGCCACACAGGGCTCAGTTTGGCCTGTCAATGTGTTTGCAAATTCCAGTTGTCAGGTATACTCAGTATTTGTAGATTTTTTTGGGTGTCCTAACAGGTTATCAGTCCAAAATGAGTTTGTAACTGAGAGTGATTATAGTATTTCCTACCCACCTGCAGAAGATAAATGAATCCCTTATACAATAAATATTACATAATGAAAAATTAGAACCTAAGCCAGTTTTTGTTTTGTTTGAGACAGGTTGTGGATTTGCAGTTCAGGCTTGAACTCACTGTGTGGCTGTGGCTGGTCTCAAACTCCCATCAATTTTCCTGCCTCAGCCGCCCAGGCATCTGCCACCACAACTGGCTTGCCAGTTGTTTTAAAGCACTGTAGATAATGCCTTAAAGTTGATTATGTGAATCTGTGCCGAGTGTATTAAGGTTCACGCTGATCCGGTTAGAAGTTAAACTAGCTGTACCTTGACTGGTGTTAAAATTTGGTCTCAGGTCTCTTTTTGATATAATAGTAATTTAATGGTATCAGCTCATTAGTCAAATAGCTCATGGCTGATAAAAGAGGTTCCTTCAAGGAGATCACGAGAACTGTTTTAAACAGATGAAAATAATTGGTTTACTAAGATGGGTTTCCCCCCTCTTTGTGGTTCATTAAACACATTTTTAGTTGGTTTTAGTTTCCTGTGTCTCATATTCTCAATTACTGAGTTTTTCTTTTTTAATCCCACAACTGTTTCTTTTGTCTTGTTGACAGTGAGGACTCACTGTGTTTTAAGATGTCTTAATCAGTGGAAACCAAAATTTTTTGTTTTTGTATTTACCTAATTTGTTTTTAAAAAATATTCTAAAGGACTTAAGTGTGGTTCATTAGTGTCTCAACTATAAAAGGAGGCAAATTTTATTAGCAGTGATAATGACATTTACTAGATTTGAGAATAAAAATGCTGTAAGTCAAAATTTGCTGCTGCTCCCACTTAGTATTTCATGTAAAAGAGTAATGTAGATTTTTAGGATTAATAAAAGGAACATATAGCCATTTGTGATGCACCCTGTCAGGTAACTTTTTACATTAAAGGATTATGCAGATTGTCTTAAATTTTCTCAAGTCTACATGATTAAAACTGGAATATATAACAGAATGAAATAAAACATTTCTTTATTGGACTGTAAATTGTGTTGGCCACACAATGTCAGATGTTACATTGTCTTGACATATGTAAATGTACATGTAGTTGTTAGTTTGATAAAAGATGGCTAGATATAATTAACTTAAACCTAACTAACTGACAAATCCTTTACTAACTAAAGAAGGCTTTTATCTAGCTGGTGTGGTTGCTAAATAAAATCAGTCAGATACCTAGATAAGAGTTTATTGATGTTACAGAATACTGAATCTGGGGGAATTCTTGAGTTGTCAGCTTCAAAATTATTTATACTCCTGCATTGAAATAAAATGAGTTTGAGGCTTGCAGTTAGCTCTTTGCAAATTGTGCTGCTGAGATCGTAGCCAGATTAAATCACACTATTTACTGCGTAATGTTGTTGATGTCATGTTCCTAGTGTTAGAACATTTGAGGGCACAATGTGGCTTAGGTGACATAGTTGCATCATATTTAACTTGAAAAGCAGTGCCAGCAGTAGCATTCATAATTCTTCCAACTCTTTAACTGACAGTATCAAGTGTTGGCAAGGGTGCAGAGGGGCTGGGACACTAATACAGTTATGCCAGTAGGAATGCCAAGTGGTAAAATCACTCTGAAAAATGGTTTGGAAGTTTCTTACACAATAGAACTATTCACTTGCCATGTGATTAGGCAGTCTAATCCCATTCCTAGGTATTTATCCAAGAGAAATGAAAGCACACTGAGTCTAAAGACTAGTACTAAATATTCATGATAACTCCTAATTGAAAACAGGCTAAATGTCCATTAATAGGCAAATGGATAAATGAATTGTGTGTGTATATGTAAACACAATGGCATATAACTAATAAAATAATTATTGGTTTAGGAAACATGAATTTAAATCATGTCTGTTACAGTGTATATACTGTGTAGGTAGTTGTACTATATTGCTTAGGGCAGTGGTGGTGAAACTATGGCCCCTGTGCAACAGTGGGTTCTTCATTATCAGTGAAAGCTTTAAAAGGTTCTTAACCTTTGGTTTAAGTTATAATGGCAAGAAAAACATACATTTACTGTACACATACAATGTCTAGAAAATATTTTTGTTCTGTTATTGGTTGAAGCCACACATGCCAAATCCACAGATAAGAAAGGCCAACTATAGTAACAGCAGATGAGTGTTGGCAAATGGAGGGGTGTGAGGTTTGTGGGTAGATGGAATTAACTACAAAGGAACTTGAAAGAACTTTTTGGAGTGATGAAGGTGGTAATGTTTCCAAGACTGTATGTATATACTCTCTGAACTCAGTTACGCATTTAAATAGGTAAATTTTGTTATTTGTAAATTATACCTTAAAATTCTTTAGCTTGTCAGTGGTGTTTGTAAATATCAAATAGTGTAAGCAGGTTGTGGTGCTGTACTTGGGAGACTGAGGCAGGAGGATCACAGTGAGTTTGAGGCCAGTCTGGGTTACATAGTCCAGGCCACCCTGAACTACATAGCGAGACTTTATTTATTTATTTATTTAGGCAGCACTGGGGATTGAACTCACAACTGTGCGCCTATCAGACAGGTGCTTAAGTCACTGAGCCAAACTCCTGGCCCTGGTTTTTTTGAGGCAGGGTTGCACTGTGTAGCTCAGGCTGGCCTTGCGCTCGTGTTGTAGCCCAAGCCGGCCTCGAACTCACAACGCTCCTACCTCAGCCTCCCGAGTGCTGGGATTAAAGGCGTGTGCCACTACGCCTGGCACGAGACCCTATTAAAAAAAAAAAGACAGATTTACCAAGGTAAATTTCATTTATTTTATTTTTTTTCAAAATCTGCTTTATTTCAAGGATAAAAAGAAAAGAAGAAAAAAAAACCTGCAAAGTTTCAAAACATGTCAAGTCAGTGGGCAACAATGGTACATACATTGTGCATTGACATCCCTAAATCATTCACCCAGAGCAGAAGACATCTGCATTCAATTGTCTGAACAATACCAGCACGAATCTTTCTCTTCAATGAAGTCAGAGAAATCCATAGTATAATTATCTGAGCTATTTTTTTAATATACATACACATATACATGTTTTGTCTTTCAGCTTCTCACACTAATGAAACACTGTTTACACATCTTATTTCACTGAGTGTGTTCTCAAATTGCATCCATTTACCTATAAAAGTCTCCAGTTGATCCTTCTTTATGACTGAGTAGTACTCCATTGTATAAAAATACCACATCTTTTTTATCCATTCCTCAGTCGATGGGCATTTAGGTTGTTTCTAAGATCTGGTTATTACAAACTGCTGCTATAAACGTGGGTGCACGTACATCACTGTGGTTATGATATTTTTTAATTCTTTTGGGAAGATACCCAAAAGGAGAATAGCTGGGTGGAATGGGACCTCTAGTTCTAGTTTTTTGAGGAATCTCCACACTGATTTCCACAATGGTCGCACCAGTCTGCATTCCCACCAACAGTGGAGAAGGGTTCCTTTTTCCCCACAACCCCTCCAGCATTTGTTGTTGGTTGATTTCTTGATAGTAGCCATTCTTTCTGGGGTGAGGTGGATCTCAGTGTTGTTTTAAGTTGCATCTCTCAAATGACCAGTGATGTTGAACATTTTTTCACATATTTATCTGTTGTATTTCTTCATCTGAGAAGTGTGTATTCATCTTAATTTTTGAATTGGGTCTTTAAATCTGGGAGGACTGATTTTTTTGAGTTCTTTGGATGTTCTTAATACTAATGCTTTGTCTGAGGAACAGCTGGCAAACATTTCATCCAGGTTGTGGGTTGTCTCTTCATTTTGTTGGTGGTTTCTCTTGCTGTGCAAAAGCTTTTCAGTAGACTGAGATCTCAGTTGTTGATTCTTTGTGATAGTTCCTGTGCAATGTTTTTTTTTTTTGCAGCACCGGGGATCGAACTCACAACCTCGCGCCTGCCAGACAGATGCTTAAGCCGCTGAGCCAAATTCCCGGCCCTAGTTTTTTGAGGCAGGGTCGCACTATGTAGCTCAGGCGGGCCTTGTGCTCGCGTTGTAGCCCAAGCCGGCCTCGAACTCACAACACTCCTCCTACCTCAGCCTCCCGAGTGCTGGGATTAACGGCGTGAGCCACCATGCCCGGCTTCCTATGCAATCTGGGTTTTGTTCATAAAGTCTTTGCCTACACCAGTGTCAACAGTTTTACCTACTCTATCTTCCAGCAGATTTAATGTTTTAATGTTAAGATCTTTGATCCATTCTGATTTTAGCTTAGTACATGGTGAAAGATACAGGTCCAGTTTTAATCTTTGGCATGTGTAGCGCCGTTTTTCCAGCACCATTTATTAAAGAGGCTATCTTTCTTCCAGTGAATGTGTTTGGCACCTTTGTCAAAGATAAAGTGGCTTAGTGTGTCTGGAGTTGTTTCTGCATCTTCTAATCTGTTCCATTGATCTTTGGGTCTGTTTTTTTTTTTAATTTTTAATTTTTTGCCAGTACCACACTTTTTATCACAGTAGCTTTATAGTATAATTTCAAGTCAGGGATTGTGATGCCCCCTGTCTTGTCTTTGTTGCCCAAGGTTGCTTTTGCTATTCTAGGTCTCTTCTGGTTCCAGATGAATTTTAAGATTGTTGTCTCTAATTCTGTGAGATATGCTATTGGAATTTTTTTTTTCTGGTACCGGGGATCGAACTCACAACTTTGTGCCTACCAAGAGGCGCTTAAGCCAGTGAACTAAACTCTTGGCCCTATTTTTTTCGAGACAGGGTCGCACTATGTAGTTCAGGCTGGCCTTGCTCACGTTGTAGCCCAAGCCGGCCTCAAACTTACAATGTTCCTTGTACGTCAGCTTCCCAGTGCTATTGGAATTTTAATTTGGATGGAACTGAATGTGTATAACAGTTTTGGAAATACGGCCATTTTCACTACAATGGTTCTTCCTACCCAAGAGCATGGGATATCTCCATTTTCTAATGCCTCTTCAATCTCCTTTTTCAGAGTACTGTAGTTTTCAATGTAAAGGTCTTTTACCTCCTTACAAAGGTAAATTTAGATAGTTTATCTTAATCCTAGGTTTGTCACAAATATTTTAAAATCTATTATTTTCTTTCTTTCGTTCGTTTGTTCTTTCTTTTGTTCTTTCTTTGAGACAGGGTCTCGCTATGTAGCCCAGGCTGGGCTTGAACTCACAATGTAACCCTGCCTATCCTCGAACTCCTGGCAATCTTGTCTCAGCGTGCTGGAATTATAGTAACCATCATGCCCAGCATCAACAAACATTCTTTCGACACATTTTAGTTCATTTTTGTTGATTGTGGAGTGAAGAAAGGAAGACTAAAGTAATCTTAGACTAGCTATGTGGTGAACGAAAATGTAAGCCAGTCATACAAAAGGTTAATGTTAAAGTGAAATTATTCTGAGGTAGTACATATTAATGTCTCTTGTTTGTCAGTAAATTTTGTGATGCTTTGAATGGCACTTTTGATAAAGTTATTGGTAGCTTTGAACAGGAAGTGTTGAGTGAAACTTATTAGAGATCAAAATACTACCTTTAAAATCTTTTTAGAATATTATTGAAGAGTTAGTAAGAAGAACATATTTGTACTTCTCTTGGTTGATGCAGGATGGTATGTTGCACTGGATGTATTTGGTAATTATTAGGTAAGCTTACTGTTCAAGAGTATTTTTTAAAATTTGTACCAGGAATCAGCCAGGTGTGGTGGCGCACACCTTTAATCCCAGTACTCGGGAGGCTGAGGTAGGAGGAACGTTGAGAGTTCGAGGCCGGCTTGGGCTACAATGCGAGTGGAAGGCTGGCCTGAGATACATGGTTCGACCCTGCCTCAAAACACTAGGGCTGGGAGTTTGGCTCAATGGCTTAAGTGCCTGCCTAGCAGGTTTGAGGTTGTGAGTTTGATCCCGGGTGCTGGGATGGGGGGGGAATACACACACACACACACACACACACACACACACACACACACCAGGAATTGAATTCAGGGCCTTATGCTTGCCAGGCCTAGGTGTTGTGCCCTTGAAGTATATCCCTGGCCCTTCAAGAGTAATTTTATTTCACATTGGTAATTTCATTTTTAAATTGAGCTGTTTCACAGAAACAGAAAAAGACTGAAAATGACTATAATCATTAAACAAATGTAACATTTTGAAAAATGCTAAATACAGGTGAAGATGTACTACCTAAAGTTAGTCATTTCAGTGTGTGATTTTTTATTTAAGCCACACATATTTATTTGTATATATAAACTGTTATGTTTACATGACAAAATTAAAATAAATGGTGCTTTGATTGGATTTATCTTTTGTAATTTTTTTCTTCTGAAAGTATCTAAAATGTTTAAGGAACTGATTTATGTCTCTTCAGAGTCTTATCTCTCAAAAGTCCTATAAGTTATTCTCCTGGGGAAATTACTAAAGTGAGAAAAGAGACAAATGAAAAGTATGAAGACTACCAGCATTAAGTTGCAAAAAGGTTCATAAACCTTAACCGCCAGTTCTTAAAAGCATTATTGTAGAATCAATCAAACATTGGTTGTATTCCACTGTAGTTTCGAATTTTTTTGGTTATTACTTGCTACTTTTTATTTTATGTTTCTTGAGATTAGGATTGGTAAGCTGCTTGGGATGTAGTTTCTTATGGATAAGCTATTAATTTGGGAGTTGTAGGGTAGTGAGAATGTCTAGAGGAGAGTGGAAACTTTAGGCAGAGATTTTCTGGAAAGGCCAAATTGAATTTTGAATTAGAAATATTATTTTGAATTAGAAATATTTCTAAAGTGAATCCATATGGGTTTACACTGGATATAATTTTACCATTTCTGTTGTAGTTAAAAGTTGTACTATGGTATAGTGGCTCTTACTTATTGGGAGGACCTGTTACATAACAATCATGTGGTCAGTCCCACCCCACCTTTCAGAAGGCTTTACTGTTAATGCTGGAATATTCTGAGGTTCAAACTTATAGCCATGATCATGACCATTTTGTGTATGATGACATTTTAGTTCATATCTACTTTGTTATTTTGTTGACCTGTCACTTCTCACTGGTGTGCACTCAAATGTACAAAATCCTCTAATACTTAAGGGCTTGGAAGTGCCTATTAGTTTTAATAGATCTGTACCTGCATTGTTCAAAAATGATTTTGTTATTTAGCCAAATCACAGGTGGTGTATATATGCTATTCCTGAGCAAGCATCTCATTTATGCTGAAGTAAATTCCTTCCAGAATGTTAGTTTTCTATATGTTATTTGAAGGGCCTACTTTGCATAGATTGATCCTACTAAGTAACTGTTGGAAAGCCAACTTTTTAACTTTCAACTTTTTATCTTGCCAAATTTTAACTTTTTTTCTTTTAGAACAAATTCTGTACAACATAAAACAAGAGTATAAACGCATGCAGAAGAGAAGACATTTAGAAAGTAGTTTCCAACAGACAGATCCAGGTTGTAGTTCTGATGCACAGCCACATGCATTTCTCCTCAGTGGACCAGCCTCACCAGGTAATAACAAGCTTTAATAAAGTAAAAATAATGTTATTCACTGTGGGAAAAGTGTACTCCAAAATGCCTTCAGTCACTTAAATTCTATTTCTTCCCAAGATTAAAATAATTTATATTGTAACATATAATGTCTTAATATGGTATATAATAAACAAATCACCACCTGGATTCCCACTAACCACAGACACATAGCACCTCCAAAGTGGACATTGTATAAGTACTATACTATGAGTTGTAGTCCCAGTTTAAAACTTAACACTAACTATACACTGTATAGATGTACCTTGCATGGCTACACACTGCACATTTTTGGATTTCTTGCAATTGTCAAGTAGATTTAGAAATTCTGCTGTTATAGAATTTACAGTAATATCCCTGTGCACATAGTGTTATACACTTATCTATCTGTTCTCACTTACCTTTCTTTTTTTTTTGGTACCAGGGATCGAACTCATGACCTTGTGCTTGCCAGGCAGGTGCTTTTGCCACTGAGCTATATCCCAGCCATTCACCTTTTTTGGAGGAAGTGATTTCCAAATAAATTTTGTTTAAAGAGAAGCAGAAAAATAGGGCTATTTAGAGTGAATGGAAAGCTGAAGCTTCTTGGCTGACAACAAGCCATCAAAAGTATCTCTTACCTTTAGTAAAGTTCTCATCAAAATAGTTTTCAGTGGCACATCCCTGTAATCCCAGCACACTAAGAGGCTGAAGCCAGAGGGCTGCATGTTTTAAGCCCAGCCTGGCAATTTAGATCATCTCAAAAAAAACAAAAAACAAAACAAAACAAAACAACCAACTGGGCGTAGCACAGTGAAGAGGCACTGGGGTAAATCTCCAGTAAATCCCCTCCACCCCCACCCTGTGGGGTTTTTTTTCCTTGTACTTTTTTCTTCTCTCTCCCTGCACCCTTCTTTCTTTTTTGTGGTAGCAGTTGTTTTCTTTCCCTTACCCCCACACAGGAATAGGAAAACTTGACAGATTGAAATATTCAAAGGCATAAAAATCAGATTAGATCTGGGAACATGAACACTATTCAGAACTAAATACTGAAGTATTCTTGCCAATCTGGGGGCCTAGCTCTAAGTGGGTGAAACATGGTGAGGGAGGAGACCATCTCAGCAGGAAACCAAGATTATCATTTCATTACCACTTTATGTAAGAGATCAGTTAAACTCGCAGCCTTAAAAGAGATGGGAATGTGAAAGTAATATACTTTTAGCAGTGATGGATTTTATTAAAGCTGGTGCACTTTACTTTTGTGACAGACATAATTCTGATAAGCAGTTAACTGATCTCAGCCATCTACATTAGAAAAAGCAAGTAAAGAGAGGAATAGGTACCTGGGCAAGTACACAGAACAAAATGAAACAACTGATAGCAAATGAATGTGTGTTTGTTATGTGTGTAAAATACACAGTCATGTACCGCACCCATGTTGTAATGGATGGCTGAAATAACCTGAGTTTGCAAAAACATAGTCAGATGGGAGACTATCCCAACTTAAGAAGTTGGGAGTGTTTTTGGAAGATCAAACGTCTTAAGTGGTCCTTGAAGAGCAATGCATTTCTGAAGAAGTCTTCTACATGAAGTTTCTTATCTGTAATCGCAGATGGCTGTTACCTTAATAACCTAGGAACTCTGAACCATAAAATTTAAATGTTGACTATTAGATCTATATGTATTGTCAGGGTTTATTTTTACAGAGTGGTCTTTCTGTGGTTATCATGAATTAAAAACAAAAACTGTTAGGAAAAAAGTAAAAAATTCAGAAAACAAGAAATAAGAATTATCAGTGCTCCTTTCTTTGTGATCAAGAAATAAAATTTCTGTAAATATCTGCTCATCAGTGTGTACAGAGATGCTTGGCATCCTATTCTCACCCATAAAGCTTTTCTTAATACAGATCTGTGCTTAGGGTCTTAAAAATTAATTACTGCTGCAAAATAGTATTTGCCTCTTAAATTGATTTTGTTAATTTACTAATGAAATTGACAAACATGGATATTGTAGCTGGTTTGCATTTAGTTGCTTTAGTGTGATAACATGTAGTTCTGTGTTATTAGAATTTCAAGTATATCATTAGCTCAGTGCTTGAGCTTTTCAAAGTGAGTTAAATTAACTCAGTGGAATTTAGTTACTGTGTTCAGAAATCTTAAGACTCAACTGTGCTCCATTAGCAAGGGCTAAGTACCAAGATTTCAGTGTTCTTTTAAAAAGGCTTACACCATATACTTTCTCCTTTTTTGGTTTGTAAATATAAAGGTTTTATTGTGCCAGCGAGAAATCTGTTTTTCTTTTTTAAGGAATGGAAATGTCTTTAAAAATTAAGGATTTTGGAAAATGAGGGGAATATCTTAAATGGTAGAATAATCCCCACCTTTTTATGAGATTAGACATTTACTAAATAGCTTTATTTAAAGTATAATAGTGTTTTCTCACAGGATAATCTTGTTATTCTGGTAGTAAGTAGAATTTAAGCCTTATACCAGAGATGGTCTTTCTTTTGTAGGAATGTTTGTAAACTAGTCACTAAAACACTTTATGGTAGGGAGTTGGTAGAATGGAAATGAGGTTTATAATAGGACCCATCATTGTAAATTTTATCGTGAAGTTTTGTTCAATCATCTTTTAAACTTTGCCCTGTATGCCTATTTCTTGTGTTTTTCCAGTCATAAATAAGCAGATAGACTCGAAACCTGTTATAAAGACTGAGAAATCCTATGGTAAAATTTGATTTAAAGAATGCTTTTATATAAACATTGTAAAAATACAAATGAAACTTTTCAGCTAAAAGATTGTCTTATGGCTCTAAGTCAGGCACTATTTTTGTTCATGTTGTACATAGGGACTTCATCTGCAGCATCCTCACCATTAAAAAAAGAACAGCCATTATTTACTCTACGGCAGGTTGGGATGATCTGTGAACGTTTGTTAAAAGAACGTGAGGAGAAAGTTCGAGAAGAATATGAAGAGATACTGAGTGCAAAGCTCGCAGGTAAGAGATGAATTTAGTTTAGATCCCCCCCACCAGGAAACTCATTGTAAGAATTGCATTATTTCTCACATGTACTTTGTATCAGTTAGTCTTCCGGTATATGGCACAGTGTTTTCTAAGTATAGAGTTTCAGTTTAATAAATGAAATC
This sequence comes from Dasyprocta punctata, assembly GCA_004363535.1. Taxonomy (NCBI): domain Eukaryota; kingdom Metazoa; phylum Chordata; class Mammalia; order Rodentia; family Dasyproctidae; genus Dasyprocta; species Dasyprocta punctata. Next base: position 61,493 of record RJWM01003273.1, on the reverse strand, counting down.
ATGTATCCTGTAGTTCACGGCCCACCGAGAGACCTCGGGAACCTTACCATCCAGGTAAGTATTTGAAGTATCTAATTGGTTGGTGCCGTGTATGTCAAATTACAGTGTGAAGCTGTGAGTTTTTTAAAAAATTATTTTAAAAAATAGGTAAAAGTCGATCATTTAAGTGCAGTAAGTAAAAGTTTTGCACAATAATTTTATGTATAGCCCACAGATTTTACTGTAAATAGTTATTGTAAGGTTTCTGTGTTTGAAGGAGTTAAGTAGGGTGTTTTGTTTTGTTTTGTTTTGTTTTGTTTTGTTTTGCGGCACCAGGGATTCAACGCACAACCTTGTGCCTGCCAGGCAGGCACTTAAGCCATTGAGCCAAACCCCTAGCCCTAGTTTTTTGAGGCAGGGTCACATTATGTAGCTTAGGCCGGCCTTGCGCACGTTGTAGCCCAAGCCAGCCTCGAACTCACAACACTCCTCCTACCTCAGCCTCCTGAGTGCTGGGATTAAAAGTGTGCGCCACCACGCCCGGCTTTAAGTATTGTGTTAATGGTACGCCACAGAGTACTCTGCCATAGAGCTACATCCTTTAACCCTTTTAGATTTTGAGATGAGATCTTTTAAAATTGCCCATTCTTTCCTCAAACTTGGAATTTTCTTGATCAGCCTCCTGAATAGTTGAGATGACAGGTGTATACCACCATGCCTGATCATAACATTCTTTTCTTTGACATGTGATTAAGATACAGATAGATGGTTTTCTTTTGTGTGTGTGTGTGTAGGGGGCACTGGGATCAAACTCACAACCTCGCGCCTATCAGGCAGGCGCGTAAGCCGCTGAGCCAAATTCCTGGCCCTAATTTTTTGAGACAGGGTCGCACTATGTCATTCAGGCCTGCCTTGCTCAAGTTGTAGCTCAAGCCAGCCTCGAACTCATAATGCTTCACCTACCTCAGCCTCCCGGAGTGCTGGGATTAAAGGCGTGTGCCACCACGGCTGGCTAGATAGATGGTTTTCATTAAGCTCTCTCATCACAGTAAATTGCCATTTACAGACCATTTATAATAAGCTTTCAGAGTAGGAAGTTGTTTTTTTTTTAATTGCAAACCCTTTGTTTTTGAGCAGGGTCCCACTTTGTAGTGTAGGCTGGCCTTGAACTCACTATATAGCCCAGTCTGGCCTTGAATTTGTGCTGATCCTCTTGCCTCAGCCTCCCAAGTACTGGGACTATAGGCATGCACCAAGGCCCTTTGTTTTTAATCATTAGGAAATGAACCCTATCCATCTTTTATGCAAAAAGGTCATGTGAGTTGGATGAGCCTAGGTTATATTCTAAGCTCAGTGATCCCTCCATTTGAAACACTATTGCTACTTTGGTTATATAACTGATTAAAGTGTAATTTAAAGCTGTTTCACTATATTTTTTTAAGAGTTTTTCTGGCTATAATGTATTAGGGTAATTTTCAAGTCATGTAACTGACATCTTTCTTTGTAGAACAATATGATGCATTTGTGAAGTTTACGCATGATCAAATAATGCGACGATATGGAGAACAGCCTGCTAGTTGTAAGTATTTGACCTTTGAAATATAAACTGAAAACAAGACCATCTTTTAAGAAGAAAACATAATTAAGTTTAGATTTAAAGAGAATTTAACAGAAAATCATGGAGAAAAACATGGATGAACTAAGTAACAAAACTTTGCAAAGCTTACTTTAGGTTGTTTAAATACCTATGGGCAATACTGAGATGAACATCTGGTTTGAAGATATTTGGCACTAAATTTTCCTTTTCTGTCTCTTTAGATGTTTCATGAATCATGTTTTCTGCGTTTGTGGGCTGCCTTGTTCCTTGTCGAGTTGCTGGAGGAGGTTCCAATTATGACATACAGCAATGCCAATATCCCCTGTGAATACAGGTTATTTCAAGCTTTCGTCAGTGACAACCACTCTTAGGCAGCAGCAATTGGTTTTGGAAATTTCCCTGATGTCAGTACAGATGTGGACCTTTGCTACCTGTATTAATACCAGTGGCCTCATTTTGCTGTATCATTACAATTTGGCTTCTTATATTAATATGTTTGAAAAAGATTATAAACTGGTATTCTAGAACATGCCCTTCACTGGTTGTGTAAATAAAACTGTAGAATGACACTTCAGGTGAAGTTAGTGTGATTTTAATTGTGCACTACAACCAAGCTGTAACCAGTTATTAATAATTTAGAATGTAATCCCAGGACCATATTAAGCAAATAGCCTACAGTGCTTCCTGTGAAATAGTGAAGGAGGAGGGCATTTCTATATTCCAGGACTTCTTGGGGTTTCAGAATGGGTTTATATGATTTTTTTTTTTTTGGTAGTTTTATTTATTCTATCAGTCTTTTTAACAAATGTTTATTGCTGCATTTTTTCCAGTGTATCATTGTTTTACTGCCCTTGTAGTACTGGAATTTAGTTGGAAGAATAAAACATTTACTTCTATTCTGCTTGTTTTTTAAATGTTACAGATGAGTAGTATTTGAATAAAAGCCAGTATTTTAAAATGTTAAGCATTTTCCAGAAATCAATGAAGTTAATTTTCTGGTAAGATTTTAAGATTTGCCCAGGGATTTAGCTCAGTGGCCTAAGTGTCTGCCTGGCAGGTGAGAGGTTGTGAGTTTGATCCCCGGTACCAGGGAAAAAAAAAATCAGATTTTCAGATTTAAGTGATACTTGCAAACACTGAGTTCTGATTCTAAATTACTTTAACTTTTACTACATAATCGTATGTTTCCTAAGAGTTCTACATAAGAATTCTAACAGTTATGGAATTTTTACTTGAAAAGGTATCAGTAGAATCCAGTTTTTTAAAGGGACTTGATTCATGAAAGCATGATTCAGCAAATTTAATGCATTTTCCACCCATGGCTCGCAAACATAGTTTTCTTGTAACAAAATGAGCAGAAAAATGCTCCAGTGAATTCTGTGGAATTCTAATAGCCTGTTTTCCTCATTACACACATCCTAAAGTACAGGACATACACATTCATAGTTGACCCCATTGGAAGAAAGTAAAGGAGCATTTTTTCAGCTCTGCTAATTGTATTTCACCAATTTTTTTGGTTTAAAACAAGCTCTCACAATGGTGACGGGTTCTTAGAAGACTGCCAGTTTTTGTGTGTCCATTAAGTGTTTGAGGAACATTGGTTTTAGCACAGGGCAGTTTAGTACAGAGATTCTCAATCTCCACACTGTTAGTGATTTTAAGAGAATACAAGCAGTAAGTTTAAAATATAGAGGTGTGGGAGTAGAGTGAGTACAAACACATTTTACCCCTTGTTAGCTCCAGTAGGAACAAAGTATTTTTTTTGTTAAGCATGTGTAAATTTCTACAGGTGCATATTTGTGAGAGCTGGATTTTATAGTTGGCAGGTACTAAAAGATGAGTGCTGGCAATCTGAATGGAGCAATAAGTTACAGGGTTTTTAGACACAAACAAAAATAAATTTCCCTTCCCTAACAAATTCTTACATAAAAGTTTTCCAGAAAGTAATGTGCATGTTTCCTGGACTGTTACACAATTAGATGGATTCAGTAGTTGGTCAGTCTTAAGTACCAAACATATGGTATCAATAGAAAAATTATATTTACTACCTAGGGATTCTAAATGCCCAGTAATCCCTGGAATTGCTGTTACTAAGTAGATACTCATAGAATTCAGTTGTTGATAGTCATCTTAATTCTTTTTAGTAAAAATTCTGGTATGGTGGTGTTAATTGGTTAATTGTATTGTTCAGTAAATCTTGGATTAACAAGGGCACAAACAGGTACCATTTTTCTGTATTGTTGAGGAAGAGTAGGTATGTGAGTAAAATAAATACTGGAGGTTTTAAGATACCAAGAGAATGATCTCTAAACTGATTCGGTCAACAGTATTACTTAGAAGATGGCTTTAGATGATGGGAGAGGCACAAGGAAGACTTTGATTACATTAATGTGCTCCTTGGTGATCTAAGCAACTAGGCTTTGGAAAGAGCTGACTTGGTCTCAGGTTGCTTCCTTAATTGGTGTTACATGAATATCCTGTTGGAGCAGAATTCTGTCTACTTTTTGCTGCATTTGCTTTAGATGAGATACATTAGATACAAACCCTCACACCTCATTCAGTTATCACTCCCGGTAGTCTTCTCTCTGGTGTCTTTTTCTATTGTATTATCCCCACATGCATAACGAATGTTACTAAAACCTTTTGAGGCTGGGCCTGGCAAAAGCTGAGGCAGTAGTATCACAAGTTCAAGGCCACGTTAGTCTAGCAGGACCCTGTCTCAAAATTAAAAAGGGGAAGGGCTTTGGGATATAAATCAGTGGTAAAGTACTTGCTTAACGTGAGGCCCTGGGTTCGATCTTGAGTATAGCAAAAAACCAAATGACAAAAACCTTAAAAAACTTGATTCTGTGTTCCTCCTCCAACTATTACTCTTTATTTTACTACTGCCCTTTGTAACAAAGCTCAAGAATTTTCTAAACATCTTCCAATCAATCCTCCATCTCAGTTTCCACCAACTTGTTTTAGAAAAAATTTATACATGGAAGAGTCTTCTAATGATCCACTTAAAAGTTATTATGCACGTTATCTCCTAAGAATCATATACTTAAGCTCAATATCATTGTCACACTTAAAAAAATACATCCCTAATTTAACATCCAGTCCATGCTCATTTTTCCCAGTCTGTCACCAGTGTTTTTTATGGCCTTCTCATTGAGATTCAGTTAAGGGTCCAACATTCTAGAAAGACATAGAACTGTCATCCTTGAGTACTGCTTTGTGTTATCATTTTGAACTTGCTATAAACTAGAAGTGAAGTCTAAAGGTTTAGTTTTCAGATTAAGCTTTTTGAGTACAAACATGTAAGGGGATGCTAGTGGTCTCCACTGTCACATCATACAATATATGGCTTTTCCAGGTTAATGTTAAATTTGGACATGTGAGTAGGTTTTTATTACTCCACTGCTATTGGCACCAGAGATTTCTAAATTTGCTAATTTTAATCAACAGCATTTTACCTGGAATCTCTTCAGTTGACTTGTCCTCTATTGACTGCTCTTCAGTATTCTCTTTTCCTCCTTGACCAATCTTTATTTCCTTTAAACTTTAATAAACATAGGCCTGTCCCAGAGCTTGACCTTTGGCTCCTTGCTTCATATTTTCATACTTTAGTGCTGTCACTTTTATCATAAGGATAGCAGATCATATTCATACATTTGTGACTAGCTAGTAGACATCTCAAAATTTATGGCTTAAACCAAAATTCTTCCTTTTGTTTCCTCCCTAGCATCACAGTATTAGCTTTCTGTCTATATAACGAAATACCCACGTTAGATAACTTCCCTGTCTCTGAACAAAAATACCTTAAGTAATCAACTTATAAAGTGAAACAGTGTATTTTGACTCACCATTTTAGATGTTTTCAGTCTATGACAAATTAATCTCATTGCTTCGGGTCTGTGGTAAGGCAGTGTATCACTGCAGGAGTGTATAGTGGAGCAAAACCACTTACATAGGCCGGGAAGAAAACGGAAAGAGGACTGGCTAGGGTTCCTTAATTCCCCTTGGAGCACACTCTCAATGACCCTGAAAACCACCCACTAGTCCCCACCTCTTAAAAGTTCTACTGCCTCCCATTAGCACCACCCTGAACCAGGCCTTTACTCTGGAGACACATGGGCTTTTGGGGGACACTTACTCAAACCACAGCAAGCCCCATCACTGGCAATTCAGTAGTTATCTTAGCCAAAACCCATCTTTGACTCATTTGACCTTGATCCACTTATAGTCTCACCATCTTTATCGCTGTAACTCTAGTGTGAGACACTAGTATGGCCTCCCTGGGTAATTTCAGTGATCATCTACCTGACTGACCTTTGTTTTGCCTTGATTCTGTTCTCACAGGACCTAGAGTAGTTATTTATAGGCCTTTTATAGATGGTTTCCTACCTAAGAAAAAGTGACCTTAAAATGGTCTACAAAGCCTTAAATTACCTACACTCCATCCAACCTGATTCAGTTCAGTTGAACTCTTCCTCGCTGTGCCTTGCCCAGCGTGGTTAGCATACTTCTACTTCAGGACCTGTGTCACTCACTGCTCTTTCTGCCTATAATGTTTTCCCATAAAACATCACAGGTCATTCTTTCAGTACTTTGGAAATGTTCAAATGACATCTTAGTGTGAGGCTTACTCTGACCAATTTGTTTAAAATTGCAGCGTGAAATCCTGCTCCTTACAATGCTGTTTCTTTTCTACACATTTCTTTTCTTTTTTTTTTTTTTTTTTTTTTTTTTTTTTTTTTTTTTTTTTTTGGTATGGGGGATTGAACTCACGACCTCATGCTTGCCAGGCAGGTACTTGTGCACTAAGCTGTATTCCCAGTGCTGTTTATTTTCTATAATTATCTGTTCTCCCTCTGCTAAAGTACAATGAAAACAATCATCTTTGTTCCCTGAAGTACCACAAGTGCCTAGAACAGTGCCCAGCACACAGTATATATTTTTTTAAATCAAATTAATCTAATTCGAGTTTTCACATCAGTATTTCATTAAACAAAATGATTAAGTCAGAATACTCCACTTGTAAATTCTTCTGTTTGAGGTTGTTGGTTTTCATGGACTAGAGAACCAAAACAAAACTGCTGCCATATCATAGGCTCCACTGATAATTATCACAGATTAGCTTCATGTTTTCGTAACTACTTGGGGTATTCACTATGAAAATAGGGCAGTTTCTATCATGCTTTTGTTTCCATCTTTTAATTAAGAGGAGAAAATCAACATGGTTCACTGCACGACATGCACTTAGATTGCATGAGCTCTGCTAAGTATGCAGTGAAAAATAAAGCAGGGCCACTTATTCAGCTCTGTGCTTGCAGTTGAAAGCTGGAAGAAATCGTACTGTATATATTGATAGTATCCTCATTAACATACAGTATTGGAAACCTTCCCTATGGCTCACTACCTCACTTAAACAGGCAAAAGATGGAAAAAAAGTCCTTAAAATCATGTGCATATTCTTTGGATTTTTAGCAACCATTATACAAAAAGAAACACATGGTTAAGGCACATCTGACTGAAGGAGAATGATTCGAATATTGACATATATTATAATTATTGTAAAAAGTAAATAATGGACTTCATTTGCTTTTGCATAATGGAAATTTATTTTTACTGCCAGTAAGACTCCATGATCACTCATCCAGAAGTACAGTATTTACTATCTTTAAGTGTAAGGCTAACCAGCTTGGGACCTTGCAAGTTTTAAGGCTAAAGGATATGGGAGGCAAAGCAGTCTGCCGGTACCAGGAAAAACAAGCTTGTAGGCTATTCATGTTATGTGAGGCACTAAACTATAGTGACAAATGCCAGTGCAAAAAATGAGGGGTGGAGGAATGAGTACTGCAACACAATTGCAAATAGTTCATATTCCTGGATGAAAAAACTTACTGTATTTATATGTATAAACAGCAAGATTTACTTGTAATTTAATAATGACTGTGAAAACTACAACAATAATGCACGATAGGCTGTAATTATAATTTAAGCATGTTATTTGTTGAATTCTATAAAGTACTCCAAAGTTTTAATGTACACTTGTTTAAGGTTAGAAGTATACTTTCTGCTTAAACATCGTAAGGGAATTACACATTTTTCCATAAAAATAGTCTCCTTTAGTGGCATATAAATATGACTGGTTTCATTTTTCTCTTAAGCTAAATGTGATACTTGCAGCTTTACTTATTTGCTTCTTAGCAACCTCCCCATGTTAGCCTTGCCACGTGGTCAGTCTTCCGTTTGGTAGGCTTTATAAATCCTAAAAGTTCTAGTTCAGAAACAGCCCTAATAAACCGAGCGCTGGAGATTCTAGTTAAGGAAATTGGCTGTGTTATTTTATTTTTTGGTCATTTTGAGACAGAGTCTCGCTATGCAGTTCAGGCTGGCCTTCAACTCTGTAGCCTACGCTGGCCTCAAACTCGTAGCAGTCCTCCTGCCTCAGCTTCCCGAGTGCTGGGATTACAGGCGTGCGCCACCATGCTCGGCTGGCTGTGTTGTATTTTTGACACAAAGGTTAAAAATAGTTGGTACATTTAAGTTAAAATATATACTCCTTAATTAAACTATAACCTGTACTGGAAAACACTAAATTTAATTAAAATCCAGTGTTAATAAGACATGAATGAAAAAGTTCTTAACACCTAAATCTAATTTTTTACATAGTATAAAAAATGCTCTCCATCTCAACTTCTACGTTAGAAAAATAGAGAATTTAATAATGAAAGTTCCATTTTTTGTGAATTTTGGAATATGACCTTGATATCAATCTGAGATGAAATATTTTAGATTAGATTTCCTTTTCAATTAAGAATTTTAGAAATTTAAGATATCCTAGGATGATATGATTAATATTGTTTTTATGAATCTCTAATGTAGATCTGAAGAAACTAAACTTTTATTTTTGGTGCCAGGTCTCACGCATGCTAATAATCATGTGCTCTGCTCTACAACTGAGCTAAACCCCCAGCCTGAGAAACTAATCTTATACTCTGTACTTGGATACTGTAGAACTGGTTTTAAAAGGATACTGGATTATTTCATTCAGTTCTTCTGACGCTGTAGAATTTGCATCCATTTTTTCAGCAGCTGTCACAACTGTTGCAAAAGCCTTTTGGGTACACGAGACAGGAGAAAATAAAACTCTCACAGTTGCCAAACATCTTTTACCACACTCCCTTTGATGGTTATATAATTAAGCCAATTTAACACCGCTGCTGCTGATAGCTGGCTGGCACATTTGTTTCGTTTCGTTTTTTTTTTTCATATCAAATCCTTAACACTGATGATCATTTAAAACTAGTTATACACCGAAAGATAATGTCATAGTGCCTCAATAATCTTGTTTCAGAGAACTAAGAAGTAATGCGCAGAAAAGGAGAAACAAAGTTAGTCAAAGTTAAAAGCAAAGAAAGCCCTGAACCCTTCACTTCCTACCCCAGCGGAATGCCTATGTTTTCTTGAAGGCAGCAATTACAGCTATTTTTCAGTAGTGGTATCTATCAAATAGGGCCTTTGACAGAGTTAATCTTTGTAATGCTATTCTGATGGAGAAAAAAATACAGACATTTGTTTTAAAGAATAACAATAGCTGGCAGTTGTCTTGCCAAGTATTCCTTGTACTTCCTGATCACTAAATCTGTTAGTCACTCCAACTTCTTTTATGCAAGAAGGGAAACAGTAGCTAGTAATATAACTAACTGTGGAATACCATAGAACTGACTTAAATTTTTAAATTGTTTAACTTTCGTTTAATGCTATTAGATTAGATCATGTATTAAAATTTTGACCTGGCATGAACATACAGCGGGCTTGGTTGAAGGACACAGGATCAGAGAACAGGCAACTGGGAGGATTGTTGAGTGCTACTTTCTAAGGAACTTTTGAAGTATGATGCAGTTTATGCTTTTGTAATAAAAGAGCTATTTAAAAAAGCTGATTTCAGAAATACCAACAGTATAAAAATGTTCCGACAGTTATTGAACAGCTTACTCTTTTTTTCCCTGACCTACCTCTGACCAGTCCACAAGGTTGATCAGCCTACTACACTCCAAGTGCAGTTTATATGCTATGCAGATGTCAGGGGCGATATTTGGAATGCAGCCCTCTTCACTGTTCAGTGCTTCATTCTAAAAAATAACAGTACTAGAAATGATTAGGAACAAAATCAGACATCAGTGAACCCCTCTAAACCTAAATTTAGTAAACTAGTAAATGGAATGTTTTTGATCTCCTTTATTAAATTCTTATTTAGGTTTAGGTCTTGATCAACACTCTTCTAATTCCTTACCATTAGCAAAATACAAGATCAGAAGACAAGAAAAATTTTCATTTAATTGTAAATTATTATCTACTTAGACCATAATGCATTTGATTGACACAAAAAATTTACAGAATTCTTTAGAATTAATGAAACAGTACTTACAACATTTGTAGTTAGCCAAATTCTAGCAATTACTACACTGCATTGTAAATACTGACATATCACTATTGAAGGCATAAGTTATCTCTCAAAGATAATACTATACTGTCAACATTGCGGATCTTAAATTGTACAGAAACCATCAGTGGTTTTTCAACCCCTTTGGAATCCACGGCTCTTATTAACAAACACAAAGTCTCACGTACACAACCTGCAGAAGATCTATCTTCCCAAAGACTGCCAAAATCCTACCAGTTTTCTTCTGTGATCCATCATTAGCCAAAAGAAAGATGATGATGTAAGGGTTTTAATTTCTGATTCATATATTGAAAATAATTGTTTTTTAAAATATGAAAACATTCAAGCTATCTATTACCACCATCATTAAAAACCACTGACTTCAGTACTCTTAAAATACTAAGCATGTTTGTGTGCCATTTTGCAGTGGATAGCCAGTAAGTTGGGTTGTTCTTCATGAGTTTTATGGAACCATTTGTGAGCACGTCTGAGGTATCTTTTGTGAGAAGTTACCTCTAGGTACTTCACTGAGTTGATAACTTACAACTCCCAAATTATTTCACATACATTCATACAGCATCCTGAATGTTTAACAGTGCTTATATTACCTGGTCATTAGAAGGCTAGTTTTAAAAACACTAAATTGCCTTAATCTCCCTTGCAAAAAGAGCTTGTTGTGCCTTGTAGCTGTGTCTGAATTTTAGGCAAGTGACACTGTTGCCCCAGGCGTTTCTGTGGCAGATTGCTGGCCATTTCCTGCATGCAGTTCTGCAGATACTCTCAAAATAGATTTTCTTTGGTTTAAAATCCAGGGTGACATCTGAAAGTTTTATTTTTTTCCATTAGAAACAATCATTTGAATCTTAAAGTAATTTCATTAGGCCACTGTTGGACCATTTTCTGTTGTTATGTCTGCAGGAAACATTTCCTTTATTTTCACAAGACTAAGCATTATACTCTTAAGGGTTCTGCTTATAACTTAGTTTATAGTTTTATCAAATGAAAGGCAAAGATAGTTTCATATGTTCAAAAATCGGCAACATCAATAGGTTGGAAACTCCCTCCAAATAGTTTTTACAAGATATATAAGAGGTACAACCCAAAGTTTTCAGCTCTTTTCTCATTAAAACACAACTGCAAACTTAGAATATTTTTATGACTAGCTTGGAGCCTGAGCTAGAGTGTCAGAGAACTAAATTTGCTTCTTACCTTTAGATAATAATAAGGATTGTTGAGTGCAGTGTGAAGGGCAATTCGTGGAGCAGCATTTAAGTGCTCCCGGAGAGTGTGGGCAGCACTGAAGTACACTACTTCATGCAGAGGCTGCGTTTCAGGAGGCAAAAGGTATTCTCTGAAATAGCCAACGTCAGGTATCAGCATCTGGACATGCACAAGTTTATTTTCAGTATAACTTTTATCAGATCTCTTTGTAGGGCTGAACAATTTACTTAAAAAGCAAAATCAATAAGCAAAAGAAACAAAACCCAAATAGTGGATCCAGTGCAGTTTCACTTAAAAGTGCACTATCCATATATTACAATTATTATTATTATTATTATTATTATTATTATTATTTTGCAGTACTGAGGATTGAACCCAGGGCCTTTGTACTGAGCTATATCCCTGCCCTTTTTGTATTTTTTATTTTGAGATGGGGGTCTGGCTAAGTTGCCCAGGATGGGCTTGAACTTTCAGTCCTCCTGCCGTAGCTTCCCAGAAGGCTGAGATCACAGGCGTGTGCCACCATAGCCAGCCCATGTTTTTTAAAAATTCCTCTAGAAACACCTGCATTTTGGCTCTGAGTTAAACCTTTAGGAAAAAAAATGTGTGTCTATATATACATATATTACATATTACATTAATATATTACATATATATTAGCTTAAAATCTTTAAAGTATAGTTTCTTAAAATACTAATGAATTTCTTAAATTCTTTAGAAAACAGATATCCGCATTCTCTCCATAGCAAACATTCAGTTCTTTTCTTGGTGTTAAGTACAGTCCTCAGGCTGGAAATTTATAGTTCAGGGATGCTTTCTGGATCACACACATATGTTTTAGCTGATGTCGTTCATGGAAATGATACCTTCAAAATTCTTTATATGCTGGATTTTACTTTTTTTTTTTTTTTTTTTTTTTTTTTGCGGCACCGGGGATTGAACTCACAACCTCGCGCCTGCCAGAGCAGGCGCTTAAGGCACTGAGCCAAACTCCCGGCCCTGGTTTTTTGAGGCAGGGTCGCACTATGTAGCTCAGGCCAGCCTTATGCTCGCGTTGTAGCCCAAGCGGGTCTCGAACTCACAACGCTCCGCCTACCTCAGCCTCCCGAGTGCTGGGATTAAAGGCGTGCGCCACCACACCCGGCTATTTTTTACTTTTGAAGGCAGCAAAGACTAAATTTTCATTTCCAAGTATTGAAAAATAAATTGTTCATTAAATTTTTTTTCTTTTTTTGAGATAAGAGTTTCGCTATGTTGTTCAGTCTAGCTTTGAACTCACTATGCAGCCCAGACTAGCCTCAAACTCACAGTGATCCTTCTGCCTCAGCCTCCTGAATGCTGGGATTATGGGTGTGCGCCAGCATGGCCAGCCTTTCATTAATAAAATTCCAATTTAAAAAACTCGGCATTATTTGGAATTCTCTTATCTTTCACCTATATGCTAAACGGCAAACCAACTGGTTAAATCTTAACTTAGAAAACAAGGCATTAAGAAGCTCTTTTTGAATGTATAATAAGCCCACCAGCTGGTCCATGGCATGACGGGAATTGCTCTTAGGTAGCCTGGAGAGGGCCAACTGGAAGGGAGAGGTTCTGGCTGGACACACAATCCAAACAGCAATAAATTACAAAGTGGATTAAAATAGTTAACTCATATGCCTCCATAAAGCAGATTCCCAGGGCTTAGTCCAGCCCTGAGCTAAAAGTATATATATAGGCTACACAACAGATCGTGTTAGCTCTTTTCCTAATAGTATAGGCAAAGAAAAGTAGCTACTTCAGTTCACACAGCAGAGACGCTATACCTTTTTTTCCAAGTTTCTTGCGTTTCTCGCCTTTTTTTGGAGTGGGTGCCATTTCCTAGAAAATGTCCCTATATTTGCTCTAGCCTAGTGTGGTCAGTGGCTTTGAAGAACAGAGAAAATAAAAAGAGGCATATCACTCTTCAACATGTTGCTCCCCCTACCTCAAAAGCTACTTAGACTGTTCATTCTACTTTTAGATGGTATTCCTTCTCCAGAGTTGGTTGGAATACAATCCACTTGCAAAGAGTGTATACTTTCCAAGGGTTAACATTCTATCATCTCAATTACTTAAGATTGAGATAATTTGTCTATCGTCTGAGGAAAATATTTCTATGATGTTGACTGCCTGGTTGGGTGGCTACCAGTTTGTAATTTCTGACCATAAATTCTTTCTAGAGCAGCTTGATGCAGTTATTTCCCAATCAGTATCATGGCTGTCATTAAAACACTTCATTGAAGTTCCTGCTATTAATACAGATTAGAAATCTAACAATGCAAGCAGATAGAATCAATTACAGAAACTACTGCCTCACATTTGCTTTCCTTCCTAAATATCTTTACATTTAATGCTTAGAAATTCAGGCAAATTCCAAGGCGAAAGGCTGTATTTGGTATTCTCAAAGAATATCCATCAGTGGCATATAAAATATCAGCCTTTATTTTGTTTCTACTGTACTATATCTGTTGAAAAACAGTGACAAAACAGCATCATACATTCTAATTTTTGTCCAACTGTAGTCTTTGAGATGGGCATAAAAATACATTTCTGCGGCTTATCTGCTGTGAGAAAAAATAAGCAACAAATCTGGCACCATAGCATTGTGTGACACTCATTTTGGATTCAGATCATTTTACAAATGATAGGTCTTTCCCCACATGGATGGCTCTGGGGGAACTGATAAGATTCCTATCAATGAGGGCTATGAAACTGAATCTAATTTTGGTGAAAATAGTAACTTAGAAAGTGGTAATTTTTTTTCTTGGCACTTAAGATTTGTCAACTTATTTCTGATTGCCAGTAGTTTTGTCAAGAGCTATTCATGAGATGCTGTGAACCCTACTTACTGAAGTCTACTGCTAATACTTAGTTTTAAAAGACATCTCTTCTCTAGAACTCCAAGTTTGTTCACAACTGTACTGTAGGCTTTGGAGGCAGTGTGCAGAAATGGAGAAGACCTTCTGATGTGTATTAAGAGACTAGGACTGTGTCACATTGGCAGACTTATAACCTCTCTCTGGGCTTCAGCTGCCACCTGAGCCTTGATGTTTCTTTTGGCTTTATCATGCTACAATTCTAATCTCTTCCTTCCTGGGACAGATAATCTTCATAGAGATAGTAAATGCTAGTATGAGAGATTTTGTGGTTTCACAACAGAACTCATTTCAATCATGCTCAGCGTTTTTTTAATAACTGCTCAGAAAGGTTAAGAAGTCAGATATATTAGGTCAAAGATCATTCCCCATTAAAAGGGAATGGTTGGTGTCACTTCAGAACCTACAATTTGAGATTTACAGGAACACAGGAACCTGATATTTGGCTTATAAATGATGCTAAATCACTTGGCAAAATTATTTTTAGTTACAACTCGACAAAAAAAAAAAAAAAAAAAAAAAAGTCAGGAGCCTAGGGCTAGAAGATACGAGAACAGGAAAGCCTTGTAGGACAAGGTTAACTCTATCAGTTCTAAAATGTAATTTTTGACCAATAGGTCAATTTAATACTGGAATGCATCATTTTGTTCTGATACACTTCTGTTTTTAACCTTCTTATCATAGTTGGCTGATTATTTTCCCTATTTCATAGCATTAATACTTTTTCTCCGGTAAATTGGACAATGATTCTGCTCCTATATTGTTCTGGAAAATGGAACTTTTCACTTTGAGGAAAGACAGGTTATTTGTCAGAAAACCATTCTTTATTTTCAATACTCAAGCTGCCATTCTTTCATTATGTTAGTCTATTTGGTGCCTCTTGTGCTGTTGCTTTTGAACTACCATTAAAAGACAATAAGCAATGATACACCTTTTCTTCCTTTAAAGTATTAAATCACTTTATTTTGTATACTTCTAATTTTTTTCCTGGAATATGACCTAAGTTCCTGAATGGTAGTTTAAATGGGTGATTTTACAGTCATAAAACTGGTTTTGGCTTATAAATGATTCTATGATTCAGGATGATCTAGGTTTCCCAAGAAGGAATTATGGTAAAATATTGGCAAAACTAGAGTAGGCTTTTACATTTACTAAGTAGATGTCTGCCTCAACATGAATTTAGTGTTTCTAATGAGTTGTACTCATATTCTTTAAAATTAAAAGTTCTTTGCTCAGGACAAAATAGGGAAGTATGGCTAGTTTGCTCTTTTTTCTGCATTTGGCCTAGATCCAGCATTAACTCCTATGAAAGATGAGCAATGATAAAGTGTAATACAAACACTTTGTTATCAGAATGGGGAAAAACATTTCTAACTCCCTAAATCTCCCCACCTAGTCTAATGGATGGGATCAAATGTAAATCTGCAACCCACCCCTATCCCGCCCCACCCTCCTTCCTTCCATTCTCCTTTCTGTTGGTTTTTGAGACAGGGTATTACTATATAGCCCAAGCTGGCCTCAAACTCGCAATCCTTCTGCCTCAGACTCCCCAGTGCTGTAATTACAGGTGTGTATGACCAGGTCTGGCTCTTAAAACTGTATTTTGAACTGACAGTAAAAAAGGAAATAAGTTTCTGATTAGACATCTTTATAAGGCTAGCAAGGGAATAAGTAATTCTAAGCTGTGATGGAGGAACCTAAAAGGCCAGGAGGAAATACCTGGATTGGCTATGGACAGCCATTACACCAATGTTATTTGGGAAAAAAGCAAATTTATCTCTTAACAGCAAAACTCACCTTACCAAAGAGTCAATGAAATTCACAACTTTTTCTCTGAGTACTTCAAACTTGGTTTGCTTCTTACTTGATCTTCTTAACTCCTTCATTTCCAGTAAGGACTATGGGTAAAAGAACACACTTTTCTTGACAATTCTGAGACAGAAAAACTTTCTGAGGGAACTGCTATTTGATGCCCTTTCTGTAAAGCAGGATGTGCAGAGCAAGAAGCAGATCAACATGGGTTTACTTCTAAGGCGATCTGGCAAGAATCTCTCCTCCTAGATGTCCGGCTTTAAATATACATCAAGTGACGTTTCACGAAGAGAGGAAAAGGGCAGTTTACTTCATACTAAGTTACATGACAGAGTTCTCACTATTCATAATTCACTCATTCACTTAAGAGGAGGAGGAAAGAAAAGAAAAAAGGTGGAAGAGGAAAAGAGGAGGAGGATAAAGAGGAGGAAGAGGAAGATGACAACCCTAGCTGTTACCACCTTGCCTTTTTGCCATACTAACAATAAATTCCATGTGTTTCGTTTCACTTAGATTGAAATTTCCTGCTATATTTATTACAATTTGGTATTATGGTACAAAGAAGGTTCTTTATCTTGAAAATGAAGATCCTAAAGTTAGAACTATTGGAAAAAGAATACGCTGGACATAATGTGGGTCAATTTCTGCTCCACAATATAATGTGCATCACATTTAAAAAAATCAAGAGAATTATCTAAAACTAATGACTTAGGCTCTTTTGAATCTCTGATCAAATAGAAAAACAAATACATCAGATACATAATCAAAAAACATTTCTTTGCATCCATGTTTCCATTTTCCCTTGGTGCCAGTTAATTGTTTTTCTGAGACTACAGGAACAGTTTTCATCTACTTGTCTAGTCAGTTGCAGCCCTGTGTACATTAGAGGTGAGGATAGCAGTGGGATAAATAGGATGTTCAATTTATAAGTGAACTATAACCTCTGCTTCATTTCTGGTTGTGGTTTAAAAAAAAGAAACTTAGACAACAAACTGAGAAAAGGAACCAGCAAAATACAATGTAATTGAAAGGAAAAGAAAAGAGACCTGACCTTCTGAAGATGATACAGGTCTGTCTTTGGAAGCTCCTTTGGCTGTGACCCAGAAGCATCTTCTTCTTTGGCATCTGCTTTTAACACAAAACCACTATATAGCAAGGAGGGTAAATTCAAGTCAAGAGAACAAACATTTGTGCTAATCCAAAGGAAGTACGAATTTCACCCTTTCTCCCACTCCAATACGGCAAAGGATCAAGGTTTCATCAGATCAAGATTTCATTTGGAAGAATCAAGGTTTCTTCCAGGAGCTAAAGGTCAATAAATATTACATTATTCAAGCTGTAATGAGGTCTTCAAAAACAAAGTACTGAATTTTAATAGTGTGATCACCATGAAAACAAAATATAACCAAATACAGTTCCCTCAAATCAACAACAAAAAGCGCTAAATACTTATACAGCTATAAATAGCTTTAAAAAAACCCACAAAAAAGATCATACAAATTGAAACTGTTTCTTTGACTATGTCAAGATTGTAAACAACATAAATTACACCCTGGCAAACCTGACTTCACTCTTCCAATTTACTATTTTTGACCCAAAATTCTTTGAGTATGAAGAGGGAAGTGTGTACAAGTTGTGAAGTCATCCACTAAAACAAAGTGTACATCATAGTTCTTCAGCAAAGGGAACAGAAATTCTTAACTAGTAAAAGTGTGCAGCTGTGCTTCTGAAATTCGTAAGCCTCTGATACCCTCCTCAAAGTGCAAGTAAGTGCTCCTTAGAAATTTTGACAGCACATGCTTGTTTTGCTCCAAATCTAAGACAAGCGGATACAGCTGGAGAATACACATTGTTTTCAAAGAATGTATTTCTTTTTAGTTATTAATCATTCTTGGCTCAAGAAAGACACAACTATCTACTAAATTTCTTACTCCATTTCATTAACATGTAGCAAAGCCTGAAAAATAAATCTGATATGACACTCTGCCCTACTTAACCTTCCCCAACTGTAATTTTTAATTCTTTAGTGGTACTGGGAATTGGGCCCAGGGCCTTTGCACTTAGTTACATCCTCAGCCCATTTTTTTGAGTGAGGGTCTCATTAAGTGGCTAAGTTTTCCAGGTTGCACTAGAACACTCAATCCTTCTGCTTCAGCCTTCACGCCCCATTTTTCCAACTATAATTTTAAGCCAAAACTGTAATGTTTAATTAATTATAAAGAACCAGAGATAGCACATCATCAAATACTTCTACTTACTCAATTCATGGAGTTTTAATTACACTTTTGTTACATGAGTTTTGAAAAATTGAGAAATACAGACATTTCTTCAAGATAGTTTTCCTTTAATTTGTAAAGTTATTCATTTTTTAGGCTGCAAATCATTTTAGTCTTCAACCTTTCCATTTGAAAAAGCTCTTTTTTTTTTTTGTGGCACTGGGGATCGAACTCACAACCTCATGCCTACCAGGCAGGTGCTTAAGCTGCTGAGCCAAACCCCCAGCCCCAGTTTTTTGAGGAGGGGTCGTACTATGTAGCTCAGGCCAGCCTTGCGCTCGCGTTGTAGCCCAAGCCGGCCTCGAACTCACAACGCTCCTCCTACCTCAGCCTTCCGAGTGCTGGGATTAAAGGCGTGCGCCACCACGCCAGGCTTGAAAAAGCTCTTCTTAATTGAATGCTAGTATATCCAAATTTGTTCACTAGGTCATGTTACAGAACTCTAAAATTATCATGGTGAGGTACAGTGGCTCATGCCTGTACTCCAGCACTCTGAGAAGCTGAGGCAGAAGGATTCCAAGTTCCAGCCCAGCCTGAGCAACTTAGAGAGACCCTGTTTAAAACTAAATAAAACATAAAAAAGGGCTTGGGATGTAGGTTAGTTTAAAGACCCCAAATTTAATCCCCAGCATCACAAAAATTAAAATACAGAAGAGGGCTCTAATCTAGGTGCTACTACTAGCCAGTTGTCTAATTTCAAACCAATTACTTTCTTTTCCTGGAGTTTACTGTCTGGCTGTTGCTCGACTCAAGGATTCCAACTTCAAGCCCTTTAACATTTTTATGTTCTGAATCAAAAGTTTTTTTTTTTTTTTTAAGTGCTGGGGACTGAACCCAGGGCTTCACACATGTTAAGCAAGCACTCCACTACTGAGCTACATCGTCATCCTCATTTCACATTCTGAAAAGCAGTTTAGGTCCTACCGTGGTAGTAAAAGAACCATGTGCACACATAACCTGAAGGAAACCCCCTTAGCGCCTATAGAGAATTTCTTCACTCTACCTGCTCATGCCATGCTAGTCAAATGTCCCTTTTCATCTAATAGAGCCTTGCACTGGAGTGATGAAAAAATATGAAGAGGCTTCTGCAAAACCTGTTCTTAAATTCAAAGGATTTTTAAGACAAAGTAACACTTGGCAAAACGATTAAAATGGACATTCCAAATAAAAATTTTCACAATGTCATGTCTAATTCTCTGCACTTATATATCCAGCAGTCTTTCTGTAACCTCCAATAAAACTTTCTCTAAATAGTGGAAAAGTACAGTAAAAGGTACACATTATAGTTGTTTTGCTTAATCAAAAAAATGTACTGTTAGGTTAGCAGTAGAGCAAAGAAGGGCCCAGTCAATGATCAATATCGATGAAAGTGCCCCATTAGAGGACAGAAGATCTGGAGCATTAGAGAACAGAAAATGATTACCTATATAAAATCAGGCACTCCAAACACTCAGCAAATACAAATCGTATGTGGAGGTTATGCAAAAAACACAAAACTGTAACCCTACAACACTGAGAAGCGCTGGGCTGCCTCAGTTCATTCAGGAGAGAAAAAGTCAAGCCTTTGTAAATCAGGTTAAAACAAGCCTCATACATATTTTGGTATTCAGCATACCACTGAGCCTTATTGCTGTGAAAGTAGTTTATAGTTATCAATTTTTCAGAATTACAAACAATTTGTACAATATCTGAGTCCTAGAAAAACTTGATGAAATACTTAAGAATTTAACAGAAGCCCTCAACTGTGATGGACTGCTATTATAATATTTTGATTTTTCTGTTGCCATTTTTTAGAAAAGTAAGCTCTTCAAACTGTAAAATTTTTTTCCTTTCCATTTGATGCTCTTCACTGTTTAAACCAAATACAGAAAAGAGGTATCTGGCCTATTTTTGATGTTACAATTGGGCATTCTGGGGCTTATTATACTGACTGGTCACGATCTACTTTATCTCTTCATCTCTCAGCACATCATAACGAGGGCTTGTCCATGTCATTTCGGTTAAGTAACTGTCACAGCCACTAGAATTTACAGGATATTATACTCTTACCATCAAGGTTCTGAAACTGGGCCAGGAACTCCTCTATTCTCTTTCTTGTGCTGCCAAGCTGGTTTTCAGAAGAGGAATTAAAAGCCTTGAAACATTTTTGAAGAATAGTCATCAGTTCATCCTTTGCCAACATCCTAGAAAAGAATCAGTGAAAAGAGATGTAACAGGAAAATATACTTAAAAACATCTCTTAAATATTAAACGTTTCTGTTCAGAAGATCATATAAATTCTTCAATAGTAGTTACCAACTTTCTTTGGTAGAGATTCTCCTCAATATATGTGAGATTAAGAAGCATTCTTAAAGACATTACACAGAAAACTTAGTTTAGAAAATATACAAACATTTGAGCTCACACTCTGGCTCTGACACTATGTAATACAGAACAAGTTTATTATGTATCTCTGGCTTATTTGTCTATAAAATAACAACTAATATATTTCACAGTTTAGATGGAGACTTAAAAATTAAATGAGGAAATAAAACTGAAGAGTCCAGTATAGTGCTTACCACAAAGTTTTGTTAATTTCCTTTTCTTTCTGATCTAAACATATACAAGAGACAAGAAACATACACTGAAAGAATATGATGTGCTAAATGCAAGTTTGTTTAAAAGGACCAAAAATAGAAGTATCAGAGTCATTTTCTAGTTATTATCATTTAAACTAGCTTGTGTCTCCCTAAGGGCTTTAATAAACATTAATCAGTAAAACCAGTGAACTTCAAACACATACTATAAAATAGGACTCTATTCTCTGAGCCATTTCTTGCAGGATCTCTCCACGAAGATCATACTCAATATCAACTGGAACAATATTAGGTCAATATTAGTAATTATTATGTGGTGTGGCATCACACAGATAAATTATTTAAGACTATAATAATCCAATGTTCTAACATTAACAAAAGAAACAATAAACTAAAACCATAATGAGGCATTTTATAAGACTACTTAAGTGTGCCATTTTTAAATAACATGAAATTGGGTTAAAATATTAATATTACTAAATTAGGAAAAAGATACAAAATAAATGAAAACTACTAAGAAATTAACCAGTTACTTCAACCAAAATTTAAATTTACAAAAGAAAGACTTTACAATCAATAAATATAGAAACTGGTAAGGTAGGCAAAAAGTAAATTTTCCCCCAGTATTAAGAAAAAGTATACAACCTCTTTCTATAGTAATTATCTAAAATGTCATCTCTTACTTGTAAATGAAAGCCAGCTAACAGGTCAAAGAAAAATAAGCCAAAACATTTCATCTATGATTATATTTGAGATTATTTAAAATTTCTGGTTTTATTTCTCTATAGAATTAAACTGTTAGGAGACTTAACTAGAAGTCACCTGCACTGGAATAATCTGTTACACCTTCACTTTAGCCTTACTCACATAGACAAGATCAGCATTTGCAGTAGCTTAGTTGGATGGAAGAGGAAGCTGAAATAATGCTAGTGGAAGGTTTAATCCACATTAGTAGCCCACTGAGAATTATCTTAGCTATAGGCAGTCACATTTTACATCCATTCTGAGCTACGAATAATGGAATATCGAGGAAGGTCAAGCCTACTCTATTAATCTTCAGTGTTCAGAACCTTCCCCCATGCCAAAAAAAAAAAAAAAAAAAAAAAAAAAAAAAAAAAAAAAAAAAAAAAAAAAAAAAAAAAAAAAAAAACCACCAAAAAACAAAAACCCAACAACAACGATAACAACCCAGCATTATGTCACATAATTTTGAAACCAAATTTTGTTAGTCATCACTTATAGCATGTCATTTTATTGGAGAAGACAGCTCTTTTACTTCACATGTTAACTTCTAGGGATTCAGATAGTTATTATTCCTCTTATTCTAAGCCAAGAATTACATTCAAAGTTTTTAGAGTAGTCAAAGATTTTACACCTTCCTGAAGTACTCTCTGGTTTCATGTAAAAGATTTGAGATAAAGCTAATTAGAAATTAACCCAGTAAAATAATTGCCTAAAATTTTTTCCAGTGAAATTATACATCCACAGAACCAACAAAGATGCTTATCCATACCATTATTCAACATCATTCACGATAAATTAAAAAAGAAGTCACATAAACATTAAAAAGATGAAATTCATTATTTATATAGACGTGACTCTATAGTTAGAAAATCTAATAACTATAAAAATATTAGAGTAAAGGGATATATAAACACATGTAAGATTGTACAAATGTAAGATACATGTATGTGTATGTGTATATATATCCATACAACTAGCAATGGAAAACACCGTGTACAGCACGGTAAAAAAGAGAACGGTGCCAGGGGAGGTTATGTTTTGTTTTTCTCTGCAGTTTTCATTCTTTGTTCATTCTTTGTCCACATGAAATATAACCCAGCAAGTAAGAGCAACATCTAAATCTAGAGGAAATAGGGAAAACAAAAATCTTCCCAACCTGTTAAGCTTCTGGTTGCCAAGCAACTCAGTGTTGAACAACTTCAGAGAAGCTACTAAGTGAATGTCAGGCTATTACAGGTTGGAGAAGAGAAAGGTACAGAGAGATGACCTTGATGTCAAGGTGGAGTCTATATCATATCTACAGCTGGCTCAAGTTCTAGAAGCCTGTAAAAGGTAATCAGAGGCCTAAATGAAGCCTAGCCAAACAATGCAAGCTATTCTTACATATTTGACTTAAAATTCTCAATAAGGCTTTATGATTTTCCTAAAAAAAAAAAAACAATAAAAACTATAGAACACAAAATATAGCAAATGTGTGTTACCTATTGATTAAATGAATAAACAGTTTAAAGTCTAACACTCAATTTTGTGAAGATACAAAGCATTCCAAATTTATCTACACTTCTAAATACCTTGTGAAACAAAATTCCAGTGGACAGGAGACAACTGATCTGCCCTCTGGGGGACTGGGAGACATGTGCAGACCCTTGGAGGAGAACGAGAATGGGCCCTTCCGGGACCCACCCTGCTGGGCCCAAGCAGCACCGGTACACGGGCTTGGAATCAAGGACAAATGCCCCTCAAGCAATCCTAACCCCCCAACAAGCAACCTGCTGGTTTGGAGGTCTGGCTAAATTGATAGCAACTAAGGAACATTAAGCAACTAAATGCTAGTATTATTTCGTAGATTTTGTAGGTTTCCAGTCAGCAACCTGAGCATCTCTTTCGTAGATTTTGCAGGCCTCCCGTCAGCAACCTGAGCATGACAGTAGGCAATGTAGCAAATATGGGGGATTCTCTTCTGTCTTGTCTCACTGTTTTGCTTTACTCTGATCATTACTATTATTATTATTTTTGCTTTATTTTATATTGTTTTTATTGGTTTTATTCTGTTTTGTTTTTGGTTCAATTCTACTATACCTGTTGGAATGGTCAGCTATTCTGAAGATAACAAGATATACTATAGTAGCTATTATATTCACATTATCTTTCTTTGAAGTTCTGTACCAGTTCTACTGCTTTGTTTTCATGGACTTTGTTCTATTCTGTTTTGTTGGATTTTACTACCTTTAAAAAAATAAAAAAATTCCAGTGGACATACTGTAAAACCAAATACAATTACTCAAAAATGTTTCTAGAAAAAGAATTATTTCTGGCCAGTGGCAGTTGTGGGCTGGGAAGAAAACCAAGAAGTCAGCCTGCCCTTCCTGTGAACCAGCAGCAGCTGTGGGCCAGGAAGAGAACCAAGAAGTCAGCCTGCCCTTCCCATAGCCAGCCAGTGTGTGGCCTGGGAGACAAGAAGTCTGCCATCCCTACCCATAGGCAACTGGTTGATTTGGAGGAACACAGTCTGTGATGATAGCAACTGAGGTACAAAAGCAACTTAATGCTTATACTGACTGATTGACTTTGTAGGCCTGGGGCCGGTAGTCTGAGCATCTGTTGAGAGGAGAACAATATGCAATATAGCAACTATGGGGGATTTCCTTCTGTCTTGTTTTTGAAATCCAATATTGTTCTCACTGTTTTGTTTTGTTCCATTTTATTGTTTTATTTCCTTCAAAAAATTTTTTCTGAAAAAGAGAAACAATGTATATGCACTTTAGTGGCTAGAGTGGGGCTATTAATGTATCCAAAAACATAAGCTACAGTGATTAAAATCAGATAATACTTACTTAGATAAGAACAGACAGGTAAATAAGAGAATATAAATCCAGAAAAAGATAAAGGTAGATATGGAAGTTTGCAATATGACAGATGTAGAGTGTTAAATCAGTGGGGGAAAAAATCTTAAGTATTAGAATAACTTCTCTGAAACAAAAACAAAAAAAAAACAAAACAACCAGATTACTATCTCATGTTATATACACAAATGTATTTCAGAATAAAACTGTAAGTATGGTGTGGGGGGAGGATAAGGAACCCACCAATCAGAAAATACTAGAAGAAAACAAAGGAATATACTTAAGCTTGATAATATCCAGCAATAGCAAGACTATGAGGAAACACCGAAATACTGCTGGGGTAGGTATACAATAGTCTTTATGTTTTAGACTCAGAAAGTCTACATCTGAGTATTCATTTTGTGGAAATAATTATTGAAATGTATAAATACATAGGCTTGTGATTACCATTTGTAACAGTGAAGAATCAGAAACAACCTAAATATATATCAGAGACTGATGAAATAAAATGGTATATTTTCAAAATACAGGATATTGGCTGGGTATGGGGATATACACCTGTGGGGAGGCTTAGGCAGGAGGATTGAAAGTTTGAGCCCAGACTGGACAATTTAGTGAGACCCTGTCTTAAAAAGAATAATAAAAAGGGCTGGGGGTGTAGCTCAGTGTGTAGGCCCTGGGTTCAATCCCATGACTGCCCCCACCCAAAGAAAGAAAAAAATGGGTATTATATGATGAGGCTAAAGAAGAAGGTACAATAATATGTACTATTAATGATATCTAACATTTATATGCCCATATATGTATTAAATGTCATATAATAAAATACTGTTTAGGTAGCGCCTATTATTTCTGTGGTACATGAGAAAACACAGATAATTTAGTTAATTTGTCCAGGATCTCAAAGCTTAATAAAGCTGGGATTTTATCCTGGACATTGTGGTTTGACATGCAAGTACTTATCAACCATGCTATACTGCATTCCAAAGAACAGTGTCCATGGTAGAATATTAGGTGCAAAATAAACAGACATACACACACACACTACCATGACAAAATCAAAACAAACACGAAAAGGAAAATATGTAAGTTGTGGGATACATACTAAAATCATAGTACGATTAAAAAAAATACAGTTGCACCTGGAAAAAATATGAAATATAAAGCGCTAATAGTACATGATTGCTTTTCAAAGTTATATAAGAGGCAATATCAGAAAACTACTGTTATGTTTTCATTTACCTTAGTATTACAGTGACTACAACAAGCACTTTGAATAAGCCAATTCCTACTGAACAAAATTACTTGAAAACAATTAAGCATTTATAAAATTTTTATTCATTTCAATAAATTTATTGCGTATGTCTATAATCCCAGTACTTGGGATGCTGAGGCAGGAAGAATAAGTTTGAGGCCAGCCTGGGCCACACAGTGAGTTCAAGGCAGCCTCAACCAGTGAGAACTTGTCTCCAAAAAAAGACACCTAAGTTTTTAACATATAGTAATTTGAATAACCTCAAATAGAAAATTAATTGAGGACAGCTACTAAGCTAGCATTTGTCAAACTGGGTTTTCAAAATGGGGTTACAACCTCTTAGAAAACCATTCAATCATTCAAGGGACATATATTGAATGCCTATTCCATAGAAGGGACCATTCTGGGTATCTGAGGTATACTCTGGTAAGTTAAAAAAGAATTGCTTCCTCATAGAACTTACATTCTAGCTGGGGATGGGAGAGGCACAGAAATATATTACCTACCACATAGGTACTACATTAATCCTTTCTGAGCAAAGAGTCCCCAATGATCTAATAACCTTGCACTAAGCTCCACATTCTAACAGTTCTGCCATTGCTTAAGAATAACACAGTGGGGACCAAGCTTCCAAGATATAGATTGTTGGAGGACAAACCACATCCAAACCACAGCACCATCACATCTGGGTTCTGCTTGGTGTCATGGTGCCTACTTCCATTTATATGTCGGCACCCTGTGCTGAGATGATGCACTGGTTAGGGTTCTCTAGAGGAACAGGTTCAATACAAAAACATATGTCTAACTACTGAAAAAGGGACTGTTGCTTTTTCAGTTGAATGCAGGATAGTTACATTATGTTAAGTAGAATGAGGAACCAGTTACTGTCTTTATTTGGAGATTAACTGTGATTGAAGGAGTTAAGCTAGGGTATAAAGTTTACAAGGAGAAAGACGTAGTGGTTAAGGTGAATGTCAACTTGACTGGCTTTGGTATATGCCCCAGAGACTGATGGAGTATACTTCTTGGTGTCTGGGTGGGTCATAGAGGCATGGATTTGGGGTCTGTGTCCCTTGCACATTCCTCTCTAGCACTGTTCCCCTGCCTGCTTTCTCAGACACGATGACCTAAGTATTTTTGCTCCATCATGTCCTACCATCACGATACTTCTGCCCTAGAGACATCAACAGGGGACTGAATCCCAGAAAACATGAACTAAATTAAAAATCTCCTTTTAAGTAGTGGGTGTTGAGTACTGTGACCCAGCAATGGGAAAGCTAACTACAGATGATTAGTGTCAGAATGAGGGTAGGGTGTTTTGAGTTCACAGAAGTTCATTCGCCCTACTGGCTCACTTGAAAATTATACATATCCTCTAAACATGGATTATCAGACAAAATGCTTATAAATTTCCTTTTTCAGTGGTGCCTCAGTTCATGAACCTAATTCTTTCTAGAATTAACTGGATGAGAACCAAATCAAATTCAATGGTTAGGTTCAATGTTGACTTTATGGTGAAATCTGATTTGGTTCTTGTCCAATTTGGTTTGTAACCAGAATCATGGAAAGAATTCAGTTTATGAACTGAGGTACCACTCACTGCATTATCACGTATGTGCTGGACTTTGAAGATTCAGGCTTAAGTTTCTGATGTATCAATTAGAGAAACATAGCCAAGCGTTCTGCCCTTGGTTTCCTTCTTTGAAAGAAAATGGGATAGCTCCAGATGAGTAATTCTCAATTGATGGGGAAAAGAAACAGAGTAAATTTCCATAAGAAGCAGGGCAAATATTTCTTTATTGTATCTCCAAACCAAGAATCCACTGCTACCAGTATAAGAGCAGTATATTTCAGGTCCAGCTGATGCATTATGTTCCTGTAAGTTAAGGATTCTGGAAGACCAGCTAGAATAGGCCATGGCATGGGGCTAGCAGGTGGGCCCAGTGGGGTAGGGGGTGGGGGCAAGTCCAAAGCTGCAGTGAGAATATGGGCCGGCAGTTGGTAAGTTAGATGAATCAGCATTGTGCTCTGGCACACAGACATGCAGAACAGAAGCAAGTGGGGCTGCCATTCTATATCAAAGATCAGTCCCAGCCCCCATATCCCGAGGCCAAACCAGCCCCAAACCTATGGCAAATCCCATGGCAAACTTGGCTGGAGTACACAGCACATTTCTGGGATCTGACTTGGACACTACCACAGAACTGTGGATACCAGACAAATTTTACTACTTTTATCTTTCTTTGTCTAGTTGGTTATCCTTTTACTGTCTACTTGGGTTTTTGTTATGTTTTTTGTCATAATTTTTGTTTTTTCTATTTTCTTTTTATTTAAATTTCTTTTCTTTTTTCACTATTTAGGTTTCTTACCCTTCTCTTTTTTTTTCTATTCTTCTTTCTCTCTTTCCTCAACTACCTCTTGAATTTATGATATCTTCATGTGAGTAAACATTGTCTCCTCTCTTTCTAGTTTAATTCAATACTCCTTCAATTTTTCTTTCATTTTTCTTTCCTGTGTCCTCCAGCTTCCCAAAACTTGGGTGATCATCCTTTGTCCTTCAGCTTTGCTTCTACTGTATATGACCTCATCTGTCTATCTTGTCCTCTATCCTTCCTCCCCTGCAACAGGGTAAAATCACTCTATTAAGGGGAAAATGATTGCATATAAGTTCTGGTACATGTTGGATTTTGTTATTTAACTGTTTATCAGGTTAACAGTTTTCATGGTTTGTCAGTAGCCAAGCTATACTGGATGCTGTTGCTACTGCTAACTCCACTACTTTAGCCAGCATGTCATACATGTTACAATCAGCTTTTCTCCCTTGTATGATAATATTGTGAATGTATGCGGTCATAATCATCACCAGTTCAGTACAATAGGACTGGGTGCTGAGCCAAATAGATAACAATTTCTCATCTTTAATAAATTGGGAAGGTAGGTAGGTTCTTGGGATAGACATAAAGACCAGAACCACCTGCACTGAGAAGACATTCCTGAGGAACAGATATTTCCTAGGGAAGCCTTGATACTACTGATAAAGCTGTGTATCACAAGAAATTGGCAAGTATTAACACAGAAAACAAAATTTAAAAAAGGATTGATTTATATTGACCTTGACACTATCAAATTATGTAAAGACTTGTGAATTTCAGAAGTCTGAATAACTCCTAGCTGGTGTTTGATTTCTAGATGGGTATTTAGAAATTGCCTCCGATACAAGGGTAAATTTCCCTTTGAAAGTCTTTTATAGGACAGGAAAAGCAGTTATATTTATGTTGTTCACTGATAGGTCAGCATCATTTTTACTATTTTCGGTTCCCAAATGGTTTTTTTTTAACTTAAATAAAATCTTTTTTAAAAAATACATATTTTTAAATAATGATAGAGTTGAGTGAAAAACTTAACTTATATCCTATATAAGGTGGTCATCATACTTCAAGGGAAGGATATAGAACACAACCTGAAGAACCTCTGCACACAAGCCAAATATGACACATATGCCAAATGTACACTCAACATGTTCTTCCCCACCCCACTAAAATATTCACAAAGGGGCTGTAATTTGTATGTCTCATGGGTCTGCATGATTATCCCATCAGGCGGCTTGTACCACCTGACAGGACTGTCCCATGGCACCTGATGGGACACTCATACATGTAACACTGGTGATTCAAGTCAGTGGGAACATGTTAATGGTTGCTGCATACATTTAAAAAATATGTGATATAAAATTCTGTCTTTTTTTACTCATGAATATATGACATAAACATCTGCCAATATTATCCCTAATTTCTTATAAACACATTTTTTAAAAAAATAAACAGAGCCTTGCTATATTGTCTTGGCTGGTCCCTAACTCCTGGGCTGAACTGTTCTTTCAACCTCAGCTTCCTGAGTAGATGAGATTAAGCCAGGTACCAATATGCCCAGTTTCCTATAAATATTTTTTAATGGTCATCAAATATTTCATCAAGTAGACCAATGGCTATATAAGCATAGTAGTTCTTAGAAAAAAAATTTTTAAGAGAAATATTATTATATATACTTTTTCTGTTGTTACATTTTTTTCTTTCTTTTTTACACAGTACTGGGGATTGAACCCACGGCCTTCACTACATCTCCTTTTTTAAAATATTTTAAATCTTGGCAATGAACAACAGAAGATACAAATAGCTTGAAGTCACACTTGGCTCAGAACGTGAATTTCATCAGCAGTTAAGTAATATTAGGCAAGTCAATTCCTTATCTATGATTCAGTAACCCAGGACTAAAGTATGGATAACAGTATCTACCATAAAGATGTACTGTATTAGATGGGAAAACATTCTTAATATGCTTAACACAGTACATATGGCACATGACTAGCCTTCAGTTAATGGTGGTGACTGTTGGCACCATTACTTTTATTATCTATGTTTCTTCATTCTACTTTGGAATTGGCATTCTTGATCCTTGACTCTACTCCAAGAATAGCAGTGCCAGAGAGGTTAAGAAGGAACAGATTCCTCTAGGAAAAAGAATCTATGAATCTGGGAGTACCTAACTGAAGAGGGAAGATAATCACCAGTCATGAAATTAAAATAGAAAGCCCTGCAAAAATCAAATGGGTATTAAAATAGGAATTTTTACTTGAATAAAAGGAAAAAAAAAACTATTCTAGGTCAAGTTTATAAATACATAGAAAATCATTTATTGGGATTTTAAAAAATGGAATCAAACACAACTTTTTAGTGGCAACTAACTTTCTATGGGAAGTTGTTTTTCAGATAGCATGAAATCAGTTTCATATCTTACACTGCACCTGGTAGAGCACCAATATTTGTATTATTAAGTTTCTGAACTTAAAGTGCTTTCAGTGTGAATTTGCCTCCTACTGTGCCCATCTGTTCTTTCCTTGTGGATCCAGAAGAAACAGGACCTAAAAAATGTTCAGTTTTCAGATTTATTATATTTTCATATAGGCATTTACATCCACCAAGGAAAATTAAAAGACTATGTGTAAAAACTCAGTTCACACTTGACCTTTCTTTCTCACTATTCAAGTGATCATTATTTTTAATGGAAAACTAAAAAGTTATCGTACATATAAAAAGTAAAACCACGGGAATAAATGATTATAACTTCAAAAGGTATATTTTTCAGGGGTAGTGATTTTTAATATTTTGTAATAATAAGATATTTGTATTAGATACATAATTTATGAAACATTCAATGTTAATGTGGACAGAGCCAACTTAGGTGGAGGAAGGTGACAAGATCACTGCCTATTGCCTGCTACTTCTAATCAAAGTTAACCGTTATCTCCTTCTAAGGATATGGAAGCCCACTGATACTGTTTCTGTACCCAATCAAATCAGGGATGTGGGAAACTTACCCTCCCTGACTTACTTCCCCCGACATTATGTAAAACTGACTGGATTCAAATGATCTGTATCTAAGCTCTCTTCTTATAGTATCAATATTTGCCCAAATAATCACAAGTTTTCCTTTAAAAGCCCTAAGTTCAAAACACAGTAAGACCAGCAAAGGAATGGACAGTTGCTACATTAAAAGCACAATAAGCTGTAAGCATAAATTCAAGATACGCAGAAACATTCTTAAGACACAACATGGCTACTTATGAAACTTTTTTGGCAAGCAGAGTTATGGAGGAAGGTGTTATTGGCAGAGTTAGAGCAGACAAAAAAGGAAAACAAACTGAAAAAAATTACCTCAACAGCTGCAAGGCTGATGCATACTCCTCTGAATCCCATATGTTCTTTTCTAAACATGTGCAGTACAACTCTCTGATCTGTAAGTGAACAACATTTGTGAGAAACAAAAATGAAACACTAAATTAGCAAAACCATATATGGTCAACATCCAAAAACTTAATGCTATTAAAAACAACCAGCTGTCCATAGTGGTGCACACCTGTAATCCCAGTACTCAGGAGGCTGAAGCAGGAGGATCACTGAAAGTTCAAGGGCAGCCTGAGCTGCACAGAGATTTCAAGGTCAGCCTGAACTACATAGTGAGATTCTCCAAAAACAAAAACAAAGCAATAATACAGCCAAATCAAAACAAAAGTCACAACCATTTTCTTTAGATGATGACAGGCTTGGGATATATCACACAGATCAGAGGCTATAAGTATATGACTTACCTAAAAGTAAAACGAAACTATATTGGGGTTAACTGATAGATTAACTGGTATCACCAGCCACTCTAACAAGAAAATGATAAAAATGGTGGAAGTGTTTATTGAATATATGAAACAACTGTTACATATATTTGTTCTCTAAAATTCTCAGGTAAGGATCTGAAAATTAGGAATTTTTCCGTTAGCATTTACTCCTACAGATGGTTCCTAAAGTCAGCTTAGCATGTCTCCTTTAAATCTTGGTATAATGAAAACTTAACCATTAAGCATTCCCAAGCAGATTCCTTCTTCCAGATCACTAAGTGTAGGGAACTGGCTCTGCTAACAAGAAAGGCTTAAGTGACTTAATACAAATACATTGTAGGGGGAAAATATCACTGGAATTCATGTAGCTATTTCTAGCTGTGATCATCAGAATAAAATAGACTGTTTCAATTACCAGTACTGTATCTAGCTGGAATGGATTGTTCTCTTATTGTAAGAACTGGATCCATTTCAAATTTTAATACTTGATTGCTACAGAAATCAAAACCAGAAAGTACTATTCTTTTTACTAATTTGTAGATTCAAATGAGAAAGCTCTATTTACCTGTCGGCCCAACGGGTATTTGGGAAGAGAAGAGGTGAAATTATGAAGACATCTCAAAACCAGGAAGTAATTCACATGGTAGATATGTAGGTCTTCTAGCAATGATTGTGTTTCCTCCTAAAAATCACAGAATATACTGCTAATGTGTAAGGTAGTAAAGTAAAGGAATATAATAAAATCTACTTCCTGTATATATGCCTAATTTCTAGAAAACTGACAAAAGGAGTCACTGCTATCAACTAGCCTCAATTCACAAGAATTTGAAATACATCAGGATCTGTTTTAAATTTAGTATCAAGTCTGATGATATTTTATACACACCAGAATTTTTACTGTAATTTAATCTCCTTAGATACCTCTAGCACTGCTACAGTATCTCAATCCCCAAAATTACAAGTGTGCAAGAGAGCAGCTTATCATATGCCTGCCTGTGTCAATCATCAGATGTATGCTACAGGGAGAGAAGGCCCACTGTCCTCTGCCTGACTGGCATTAGAAGGGTGAGGAGATCCCCAGAGCATACTGTACTAATATAATCAACAGTTGCTGAAGGTCTGCTTATGATTTCCTAAAGTACTGCTTGTGTGTGTCTAGAGGGGAAAAAAGAAACTGGAAAAAACACAGCTGATTCTGATAAATCCCTACCTCTCATTGAAACTCTCCAATACTGGTTTTACTCAATTTACTACTTGAGAAAGAAAAATGAAAAGGAGAGATCTAAGGACAATGAGCTTAACAATTTACAATCCAGCAAATATAATATGAGGCATAGTGTCTTAAAAAAATACCTTGTTTAACTAATCTTGCAAATCAGTTTTAAAAGGTCAATGGCGGGGGGGGGTGTTGTGCTTTATATAGTGTTCTGAAATTGTTTAGAAAACAAAAAATCCTATAAAGCATTTTTCAGGCCTCAATTCCCTTTGTAACTACTTACTCTTGTAACATCATCTTAAAAGGATTATGATCTGTAGCATGGCCTTCCCGTTGTTTTCTCCTCTAAGAAGTCAAATAAAGGACTTTCACTACTAGACCAGCAGGCTGTTATCACTGACAACTCTGGAAGTACCCTACACTAGGCTGTGTCTTTCTTGCAGATTTTTAGTGACCAAGCAGAAAATAACATGTTATTTATCAATAAACTCAAGCAAATCTGATAACTTCTGATAATTTGATGATTTTTTCTGAACTCCAACTCATTTAGAAATAAATGCTTTGGTCAACAAAGTTTGGTTCATTATTTGAAAGCACAAATGAAAGAAAAGCTCTTGGGACCCAGATGTTTTTCTTCCCATTGTTCGAGTTAATTAGTATTTTTGTTTGTTTGTTTGTTTGAGATGGGGGTCTCACTATGAAGTTCAGGCTGGCCTTAAACTCACTTTGTAACCCAGCCTACAAACTTGAACTCCCAGCAATTCTCCTGCCTTCGCCATCCAAGTGCTGGGATTACAGGCGTGTACCACCACACCCAGCTAGTTAGTATTTCCTTAAAGTCTAGGATTCAACAAAAGCAGCCATAATCAGAGTACTTTTATCCTATTTTTACTGTAATCTATAACATGATATTGTACAAAGCAATTAATTGTTTGTTATGATGTATGCTAAAAAAAATTTTAAATGAGAGAGAATTCTGAAGGGATCTATTACTGAATAATTATCATTCCTTACACTATTTTTGTTCTACTTTTTTTTTTTACTCTGTGAAGTAAATATATGTACAAGGACCTGGGTGATGCAATAGATTTGAATATCTTCAATGAATTTATTTGGATGAGGTGGGGAAAAAAAAGGTACAGGGCAATACATATTGAAGGAAATACGCTCTGGAAAGAGTAAGATGAGGGATCTGAACAAGCTTTTCTCTCGGGTATTTTTATCCCTTCATATGATATGATTGTGGTGAATGAAGTTCAAGTGTTTCAAAAATGTTTTGGGTTTTTTCCCCCATAAAACAGAGCAGACTGTTTCTCGTCTAATGCTCAAGTAAAAAAATGGAAGCCTGTTTTCAGTACCGGAGGAAAAAACTAACTCTGCGGGAATTACTGAGGGAAAGTCTGTTGTACCTTTCTAATAAATTTTTCAAAGTAATCGTGACCATCCCAGTTTGTCTTATGTACTGACTTCATAACCTAAGAAAGCTTCCTCTGTTATATCTCTTATAAGTTATAAGAGAAAACATTAGAAATGATTAACTTTTTCATGGAACTAGTCCTCTAAGTTCTCTGTCTTACAGAGTTTTGTCTGTTTTATTTCTATACTAGCACCTAAATCAATAATGGATACACATCTACCAAAGCCAGGGCAACTTCTACTGCATTTTATAGATATTATTTTATAAATTCAAACCTGTAGTTTTAATATATAAGAAAATTTTCCCAATTAATGTGCTACAGCAGCACTACACTACACACATGCAAACAAAGTCTGTTAAGATATTAATCTTACTTTCTATTCATCAAATTTTTTCTCAGTCATCTTTTCTGTACACTAGTCTTTATTGTTGCTGTCTTATTTCATAACTATGTTTTAGATGATTCTTGTTATACATTTTTTTTTTTTTTTGAGATAGGGTCTCACTATGTAGTTCAGGTTGGCCTTTAAGTCATTATGTAGCAAACTTGCATTGATCCTCCTGCTCCAGCCTCCCAAATGCTTGAATTACAGGAATGTAACACCACACCTACTCAATAGTCTACTTGGTCTTTACTGATTTTTGATACAGTTACAGGAATAGTACTATGTCTCTGCTGGAAGATACAGCAAAAATACACATTAGCCTTCTCTCTTTTCCTCAAATGTGGCACTCCAACTTCAGATCCTTTCCATTTGATATTTTAGAATTCTTTTCCTCCAAATTCTTGCAAGGCAAGCCCTACTCCTTTAGGTCTTAACTCGTAATTCACCTTCTCACAGCGAGACCTGTATCTAAAGTTTCAATTCCAATCCCTATGCACATCAAACTTAACATTCCCTATCTCTGTTTCACTGTTAGCATTTATACTAGAATAGTATTTTATTTGTCTGTCTTCTAACTCCATGAACCTTATATTTTCTGTTTTATCTCTATCTTCTTACTGTAGCACCGAAATTAATAACAGATACAGAATAGGTTCTCACAAAATATTTGTTGTGTGAAGAAGTATATTCATGAATGACAGCCACCAATCAGTCTAAATAAGAGTAACCACTTGTTGTGCTAGATGCAACCTAGATTTGAACACTTCTGATTTTTCAAATGAAGACAAAAATCTGAATTTATAATGTAACATTTCTCAACTTGCAAAAGTCAACTTTAAAAAAAAAGTTGTATTGACCTAGAAAACATACATTAGGTTGTGAATTGCCACTTAACTGCAATATGCTCTCTTAAATCTGTCAATTCTAACCTCATCAATCCTGTCTGTCATTCAAAAATGATTACTATATTAGGTTGTTTATGAGGTGTGGTAAAAAAAATAGTATTTAAATAAAAAATACTACAGTAAAAGACATATTGTCATTAATCTTCCTCAAAGCACTTCACCTTGATGCGAGGACTTATCCCATTTTTCTTGCCACTTTCTGAACCAGTTCTAGAAGTCCTTTTTGAATCTTTAGTTTCACTGTCTTAGCTGCTTTGATGTCCTGAATCTATTCAAAATGTTTACTTTCATGGTTATTTTGACTGGGAAGGAGCCAGATCTGGTAAATAAGGTAGATGAGGACACATTGTAATATTTTTGTGAATTTTCCCAGTAGATGTCAGGCAGCAGCAGCATTCACTGCATTATCACACTTTGTAAAAATACTCATGAAAGAGCAGTTCTAGAATCATTTCAGAAAGTGCCAAGAACTATGGCATAAGCATGTTCAAAGCAAGGAATATTCTGAGTGGGATTAACAGTCATGTGTCTTTGTAATTAAAAAAAATTTTAACTTTCATTGTCATTTTTGATCACCACTTGGAACTTATGATCACTTTCATAACTATCACTTTCTTTGGAGAAGTCAACATGTACATAAAACAAGTATATATGCAAGGAAAAAAACAATTGGGAAGAATTACATTTGCCATGATACTTTGTTTTTGCATTTATTTCTCGTCTAATTTTCATAGCATTTGCCACTTTTGTGTCTAGAATTGTATGGCTAGGGTAAAGAGTAACCTCTCAAGAAGATTTAAAGAAAGCATGTAAAAACAATTGTAAAATTTTTGTAATTTGTTCTCTTCAGTCAATTCACTGATCTTTAAAAGCTGGTAAAACACAGTATGTTGAATTTTGGAATTAACAGATAACAGCTAAAAATACATTTTCTCATTTATCATCTTGCTATAAGTAATTCTTGTTTTTCTTGTTAGTCAGAAATGTTGGCTAGTAGTATTTGCCAGACTTGACTTAGTATGTTATAGATATCTGAGAGCGCAAAGCCATAGCTTTCTCGTAGCTCTTAGATGAAAGAGTGCTAGTTTTCTCCTGTCTCTGCCTTTTGTTCTCTGAACTCCTACCCTGTTAGTTTAGATCAGGAAGAGAATGTGATGACATGTTTAGGTTTAAATTACCAATTCCTGACACAAAAGACTATTACCTAGCTCATTTATTTATTTTTAAAATTTTCTAATAGGTAGCTCATTTAATCATGTGTGGTAAACTACAGTTTTTTTCCTTCTTTCTTACACTTACTGCTTTTCCTTCTCCTTTTGCCTTTAAAAAAAAAGTGATATTGACCTAGAAAACATACATTAGGCTGTGAATTGCCACTTAAGTGCAATATGCTCTCTTAAATCTGTCAATTCTAATCTCATCAATCCTGTCTGTCATTCAAAAATGATTACTATATTAGGAAGTTAAGCTGGGCATGATGGCTCACTCCTATAAAACCAGCACTCAGGAGGCTGAGGCAGCAGGATCCTTGCAAGTTCGAGACCAGACACTGGGCTACAAAGTGAGCCCAAGGCCAGCCTGAACTGCATAGCAAGACCCTGTCTCAAAAAGACAAAAGAAAAAAAAAAAAAAAAAAGAAGAGCTGCTAGCAAAAATTAAAGGCAACCCTCCACCAGACTCCTAAACTAATTTTGTGCCTTATGTTCACAAATAACCATGATAAACACGTTGAACAGTGAAAAGAAGTCCTTTCTCCAGCTTTAGTTGTTCTGTGATCTCAGCTATCTCACTTCTTTCTCTTGGCTACAGTTCCTCATTTGTAAAAGGAGAGTGCTGATTTAGGTTAACTAATAGTAATCTATTACAATTCTAAGAAGTTGAAGATTTCCTATTCTCTAAAGATTTACACTCTGGTTTGGTAAATAGGTGCAGAAACACTGAAATATTAACAAATCAGAATAAAACTTCATATGTCATAAACAAGGGATTGAATACATTTGCTATATAGCATGAAGTTTAATCCTTTAAAAGTTGAAATTATGCCAAAGAGCTACAATATAAGGATTTGAATATAATTATAATAACTGATTTCCTTAAAGTACATGGAATTATTCATTCATTAAATATGCTGAACATAATGTAATTTCTTCTGACAGAATAGGATCAACATGAATAGTAAATCATTACTAGTAAAGCAGACAATGGAGCCAGCAGAGAGCACAGCATTAGCTATGGTGCTGACTTCATTCTTTTTTTTAAAGCAGTTTAGAAATATTAATGTGTGTGTGTGTGTGTGTGTGTGTGTGTGTGTACATATAAGTATATAATGACAAAACCATATATATTTTTGTGGGAAGGAGGGAGTTGTTGCCCCTTTTTTCTTTGACTGTAGTAGCAGCATACAGGGGGGCATGACATAGCCGCCTGACTACAAAAGGCTGAGGCCGCCTCATACCAATTGGTTTCCAAAAGCTTCCCATACTTTATGTTTATTTTTAACTTGCCATGATATTTGAAAGTCCCATAAATGCTAACAAAGAACCTCAGATACCCTTTGTCAGCTTGCACTAATTCTCAATGAAGTATTTTACAAAGTATATGGAGTTTTAATGTTAGGCCTGGATACTAATGCCAGATACTATTTATTTATTTATTTATTTATTTATTATTTTATTTTATTTTTTTCCAGTACCAGGGATCGAACTCACAATTCTTGCGCCTGCCAGGTAGGCACTTAAGCCACTGAGCCAAACTCCTGGCCCTGCCAAATACTATTTACATTTACTAATTGTGACACTTGTAGACCAGCAAGTTACTTAATAATTTGTGACTCTTCTCATCTAGGGACTTAAAAGATGTGGTGGCTGGGTCCCATAATGAGGCACTGAATAAAAACTACCTGCTAATAGGGAGAAGTTGTTAAAAATTCCTCCCCCAACAAAACATTCTCACATAAGATATAATAGAATTTCTCACAATTTAAAAAACCTTCCTAGTGTCAAGGCAGAGTGTTTTCCTTTATTATCAGATAATGATGTCAATTATGCAAATATGATGTGAGGCCATATAATCTTCTTCAAAGCTCTTTAATATCTGACTTGAAACAAAACTGCAGGCACAAACAATAGTAAAAATTGAATCTTTTAAATTATAGTGAATTTGAAAGCTGTATAAGATACTTCTGACAGCTTATTTTTCATGAAATCTATTTTCACAAATGAGAAGGTTTAGTACTCTAATAAAAAAAAAATAAGGCAAGGAAGCAAGGATTACCAATGCAACACTGTGGAGTGAGACCTGGTAAAAATATACACAGTCTCCCATCCTATTTTATCTAAAACTTTACTGATCTAACTAATTTATTAACTAATTTATCTTCAATTACACACAATTTGGTGTCAAACCTAATCTGACACTAGGGTACATTTTTCCTTGGGAATCAAAATGATTTAATCTGTTAGAAACAATCACTATTTTTTTTAATGAAAAGTAAACGAAATCATCAAATATTACAGCCAAAAGGAACTTTAAGGATTATATGTTTAACTCCCTACTACAGGCTTTGAAAACTACAGATTCATCAAGAGTTTAATGCAAGCCTGTGCAAACTTATTCTGCCTAAATGAGGAAAACTTGACTACCACTTGTCAGAGTACACCTTCTGACCACTGTGCCCAGCTGCACTATACAACTCAGAAGTGCAAAACTGCACAAAATTTTTAGTGATTTCATCAGATATGCATAGCCTTCAAAAACACCTTAGTACAAAATTCCTAGTGAGTGTTCTATAAATACATATGGTTCAGTCAACTAATTTTTTTTTAAATGAAAAGTACACTTTAAAAAATCCATTCCTGAAGTTAAGTACAAATCTGCCACGTTGCTTTGAAGCAGTATTTATGAAACTTATAGTTCTGTAATTTTGAGGGAGTTGGAGGATTTATCATCTTGAACCCAGTAAGAACATTAAAGTGATTATCAAGATAAGCAGCAACATCACCTGAAACCTTACAGAAATGCAAATTTTTAGGTTCCACTCCAGAGGTATGAAAGTAGACACTCCAGATGAAGTCCAAAAGTCTAGTGTTCTTGCTAATAGCTTTTTTTAATTAAATCTTTAATGTGTTGTGCACATGTACTAACTTCCCATGAAAAATGTAATCATTACATACAGCAAACATATAGTCATAAAAAAAATGAAAAAAAGCCTTATCTTTTAGAGTTAGGGTTTCATATCATCTTTAATATTCACATTCTAAATGACTATTAAGCTTAGTACTTCACAATGCAAATATTAAGATATACAGGTATATTTTATAACATTTCACAGAATGTGTATGAGTATATTCTTTTCATGAAGAGAAAAATGAGAATCAAACTGAAAAAAATATTCACATTCCTACCTTCAAAAATCTGTCATTGGTCAGTAGTGCAACTTGCTTTTCTGAAGCTTGTTTTTCTACATACCTAAAAGTTTTACATTCAACACACAGGAAAAAATATTAAACACTCTATGTATGTATTTGCATACATCAGGAAAAATAACTAAGTAGATTAGTAGCTTTTCTTTTTCCATTTTTTTCTCAAAAATAAACTCAAGATGATAGTCCTGGCTTAACAGTAATTTTCAACTTCTTATATCATCTATACTTTATAAATAAAGATCATAAATCCCAGAAAAAATTATTATTCTAAAAATAAACAGAGAACTTACAAATTATGTCCCTTTATAAAAACATTTTCTTTATGAAAAATTTTAAACAAAACCCCACCATTAAAAAACAATGGTTTTCTATTGCTATAAACAAAACAAAAAAAATTATCCCTAGTTTGTGTTAATTATAAACTTCTTTTTTTTTTTTTTTTTGGTTACCTCCTAAATGATGGAAGACGTCGGATGTTTTCACACTGGCTAACTGATAAAAAATTTATTCTTCTCTTGGCTTCTGGGAGACTGCAGCACAGAACACTTAAAGGCTGGGAATAAAAATGCTCTAATAGAGAAAGCTGAAAGAAATGTGATATTAAATACATTTATTACATTTTGACAGTAATTTTTTTGCCCCATATTTGCTCAAATTTAAGGCTTTTTTAAAGAGCAAAAGTATTTATGGCACTAGTAATATACTAGTTACAATACAACTGCAAGCAACACATAATTGGCTATCATATGGGTTTGATCCTATGTCCCCCCAAAGTCTCACGTAATCGCAGTATGGACAGGGCTGAGTCTGGTGTTTGTGACTGGTTTGTTGTCTGGCACTGGGATTGGTGGTGTGAGTGTTGCACCTGCCCAGGGGTGGAGCCGACATACAGTGTAAGGGCGAGAGGAAGATGTGTCTCTCTCTTCCCAGTTCGCCTTGCTGTTTGGCAGTCATCATGAATGGCTGCCCCGGCACACCACGCTGCCTTGGAGCCAACTGAGTACAGACTGAAGCCCCTGAGAACTGTAAGAAATAAATCTTTCCTTCCCTAATTTTGGGTGTCACATATTCTGTCTCAGCAACAAGAGAAAAGTAACTAAGACAGAATTTGGTACCAGTGGATTGGGGTCATTGTTGTGACTAAATTTGACCATGTGGTTCAAGAGTCTTTGGGAATGGCTTGTGGGAAGAGTTTGGAAAGGTTTGGAGATGTTGCCTACATGCATAGAATCAAGAGCAAAGAGCCCAGCATGGTGATTTAAAATGTTGGGAGTTTGACCAGAAAGCTGTGGACTATAAAGATAGAGCTGAGACCTCAACTGCTGAGAAGGAACAAAGAAATAAAAGAGACGGCATGGGGCCATCCCAGGTAGCCACCGGCCTCCACTTTTTGCAGCCTCAAGACTGCAAAGGTGAAAAAGCCTGCTCGGAGGAAAAAGTTGTAGAGTGCCTTGTTCCAGAGTAGCAATGGAGGCCACAGGAGGTTTCAAAACGGCGGTGGCCACACCAGATTCCAGAATGGCGGTGGCATAGAGAAGCTGTTCCTCACAATCAGGTTCAGAGAGCTCAGTGATCCAGGCACTCGATCCCTACAGCCAAGAAAAAGAAAAGCCTGGCTACTGCCCCAGGTGACAGCAGACCTTGGCAGCATCCACGTGGTGCTGGTTTTAAGTGCAAGGAAAATGCATAAATTCTAAGGCTAAGGCAGCTTCCGTCCCACCTTCAGAGGACAATATGTAAAGGTAAAGCCAAGGGTGCAATGGAAAACCCAGAAGTTTGGAAAAGCCAGGAACATGGATTATCCAAGGAAAGCTATGGAAGTTAAAACCCATGGAAGTGCTGTGGGGGTGGAGTCATTCAAGCCTTTTGAAGCTTACAACCAGATTGCTTCAGAGGCTGAGTGTAGAACTCCAGGACTTAATGTTTGCCCTGTTGGATTCTGCACTTGCTATGGTTCCAATGCTTTGTATTCCCGTTTGTAACTTTTGGAATGGTAATGTTTATCTTGTGCTTTTGCATTTTGGAAGTGTTTAACTTGTTTTCATTTGTACAGGGGGTTACAGTTAAAGAGTTTGCCATAGATCTTGGAGGAGATTTCGGACTTGGACTTTTTAGCAGTGCTGAAACTGTTAGAACTTTGGCAACTCTTGGAGATGTACTAAATGTCTTTTGTATAAAGGACATACATGAGTCCTTGGGGTGCCAGGCCTGGAATATATGAGTTTGATCCTTGTCCCTGCAAAGTTTCATGTAATTGCAGCATGGACAGGGCTGAGTCTGGCGTTTGTGATTGGTTTGTTGTCTGGCACTGGGATTGGTGATGTGAGTGTTGCACCCACCCAGGGGTGGATCTGACATACAATGTAAGGGAAAGAGGAAGGCGTGTCTGGCTGTCTCTCTCACTGGTTTGCCTTGCTGTTTGGCGGCTACCATGCATGGCTGCCCTGCCACACCATGCTGCCTTGGAGCCAACTAAGTATGGACTGAAGCCCCCGAGAACTGTAAGAAATAAACGTCTCCTTCCCTAATTTTGGGCATCAGGTATTTTGTCTCAGCAGTGAGTGAAAAGTAACTAAGACAGCTATATACCTCTAATACTTCTAAGGCTCCAATTGTGAAGACAAAGTCAAAATGGCAATCTCAGAAAAACAAACTAAAAGACACTAACATGAATGGACAGATTAGCTATCTGCAGAAGCAACTCATAATGACTGAGTTGGTTCTTTGAAACGTCAAGTAAAACAGAGAAATCCTTGGCTAATCTTATCAAAAAAAGGAAAGAAAAGATTCAAAGCCATGGAGTTAGGAATGAAAAGGGTAAAATCACAATGGATCCTGCACAAATTCAAAACATCATCAGTACCTACTTTGAGAATCTGTATTCTAATGAGATGGAAAACTCAAGAAGAAATGGACGGATACTTAGTCATATATGAATTATCAAAACTGAATCAAGAAAATAATTCTAACTAATCTGGTAACAGTCAATGAAATTGAAGATGTAATAATAAAAAAAGTACCAACAAAGAAAATCCTGATGGATTCACTGCTGAATTCTACAAAAGATTTAAAGAAGATCTAATGCCACTACTCAAATTCTTTGTGAAATTCAAAGGGAAGCAAATACTCCCAAATGTATCCTCAGAAGCAAGCATTACACTGATACCAAAACCAAACATGGGTCAAATTAAAAAAGAGAACTGCAGGTCAATCTCCTTAATGAACAGATGATAGGAAAATCCTCAATAAGTTACTCACAAGAGAATATAGCAAATCATCAAAGATTATACACAATGACCATGCAAGATATATCCCACAGAGGCAGGGATGGTTCAACATACACAAATCAATACATATAATATATGTTAACAGATCTAAGGACAAAAACTGCATGATCATCTTAATAGACACAGAAAAAATATTCGACGAAGTCCAACACCCATTCATGACAAAAACCCTAAAAAGCGTGGAACAGAAGGTCTTTTATCACAGTATGACAAAATCCACCTAACACAAAGCAACAGCCAACATGATACTAAATGGACAAAAACTGAACGCTTTCCCTCTAAAAGCAGGAACAAGAGAAGGATGCCCACTATCACCACTCATGGTCAATACAGTTCTGGAAGCATTAGCCAGAGCAATTAGACAAGAGAAAGAAATGAAAGGAATACAAGATAGGAAAGGAAGAAGTAAAATTATCATTATTTACAGA
The DNA here is from genome assembly GCA_004363535.1 of Dasyprocta punctata. NCBI lineage: Eukaryota > Metazoa > Chordata > Mammalia > Rodentia > Dasyproctidae > Dasyprocta > Dasyprocta punctata. The sequence continues at coordinate 17,630 of RJWM01003273.1, read as the reverse complement.
TGACATAATATTCTATATAGAAGATCCCCAACACTCCACAAAAAGACTCCTAGAATTAATAACCAAATTGGGCAGCATACCAAGAGACAAACTCAACACTCAAGAATAAATAGAATTCCTGTACATGCATAACAAACTCATTGACAGAAACTAGGGAGTAACACCTTTCACAATAGCATCAAGTAAAATGAAATACTTAGGAATCAACCTAGTGAAGGAAGTGAAAGACCTTTATGTTGAAAACCACAGTATTGTGAAAAAGGAGACTGAAGGGGGTGTTGGAAAATGGAAAGATATTTCCTGTTCTTGGACTAGAAAATCCAATATAGTGAAAATGGTCATAGTTCCAAAACTGCTAGACAGATTAATTACAATCCAAATCAAAATACACACAGCATTCCTCATAGAATCAGAGAAAATAATTCTAAAATTCATACAGAACCAGAAGAGACAACAAGGGCAAGGTAGGGGACATCACAATCCCTGACTGGAAATTATACTACAAAGCTACTGTGATAAAAACAGCATGGTACTGGCAATGGATCAATGGAACAGAATATAAGATCCAAAAATAACTCCAAACAGCTACCTTATCTTCCACAAACAGGTCAAACACCATTACTGAAAGAAAGACAACCTCTTTAATAAATTATGCTGGGAAAACTTGCTTTCCACATGCCAAAGATTAAATCTAGACCTGCATCTCTCAACATGCACTAACCTAAAATTAAAACAGATCAAAGATCTAAATATAATAATAGAAACAATCTGCTGGAAGACAGCATAGGCAAAACTCTTGAAGACATAGGTGTAGGCAAAGACTTTATGGACAAAACCCTAACTGCATGGGGAAATATTACAAAGAATCAACAACTGGTATCATATCATATTAAAAAGCATTTGCACAGCAAAAGAAACCACCAACACAGTGAAGAGACAACCCACAGAATGGGAAAAAGTTTCCACCAGCTACTCCTCAAAGGGCTAATATCTACAATTATAAACAACTTAAAAAAAACCTAGACTCTAACAAATTTCAAAACTCAACCCAAAAAGGGCATATGAAATGCACAGTTCTCAAATGAAGAAGTATAAACAACAAAATAAATATATGAAAAAATATTCAACATCAGTGGTCTTTTGATGAATGCAAATTAAAAGAACACTGAGACTCCATCTCACTCCAGAAAAAATGGCTACCATCAAGAAATTAACCAATAACAGACACTGGTGAGGCTGTGGGGAAAAAGGAATCCTTCTGCACTGTTGGTGGGAATGTAAATTGGTACAACACTATGGAAATCAATATGGAGATTCTTCAAAAAACTAAAGCTAGAGGTTCCACTTGACCTACCTGATCCCCTAGAAGATAGGGTACTCTTCTAGATATCTTCCCAAAAGAGTTAAAAGCATCATACCACAATATTTGTGCACGCATTTTTACAGTGGCATCCTGGAATCAGCCCATATGCCCATCAACAGATGAATGGATAAAGAAAATGTGGCATTTATATACAATGGAGTACTATTCTGCCATAAAGAAAGATACACAAATAATTTGTAGGTAAATGGATATACTATGAGAACATAATTTTAAGTGAAATTAATCAGACATTATTTAGTGAAATAAATATCACATCATTTCTCTTGTATAAGAAACTCAAAAGATAAACGAGCAAAATGGAGAATAGGTATTAGGAACTAGGCAAACATGTTCAAATCAAAGTGGATGAAAGGAGGAGCCAGGCATGGTGAAGCACGCCTTTAATCCCAGCACTTGGGAGGCTTAGGTAGGAGGAGCATTGTGAGTTTGAGGCTGGCTTGGGCTACAACAGGAGCAAGGCCGGCCTGAACTACATAGTGTCAACCTGTCTCAAAAAACTAGAGCTGGGAGTTTGGCTCAGTGGCTTAAGCACCTGCCTGGCAGGTGCAAGGTTGTGAGTTTGATCCCTGGTGCCACAAAAACAAAAACAAAACAAAACAAAAAACAACAACAACAACAAAAAAAAAAAAAAAAAAAAAAAAAAAAAAAAAAAAAAAAAAAAAAAAAAAAAAAAAAAAAAAAAAAAAAAAAAAAGAAGAAGAAGAAAGGAGGAGGGAGGAGAAGGGAAGGAAGGAAAAAAAGAATAGAGGGAAAAATATGGAAACAAATCTCTTTTAAATGTGGAGGGGAAGAAGGGTTGAGGGGAGGTAAGGGAAAAAAGTATTAAGATATATTATGTACAGGTCTAAACTCCCTATGATGAATGTGATCATTATGTATGGCAAATATGTACTAGTTAAAAAAAAATAGCCCAGGGATATAGCTCAGCAGCACAAGCATCTGTCTGGCAAGTGTAAGGTCCAGCGTCTGATTCCCTGTACCAAAACAAATAAATAAATAAATAAATCACTGAAACAAAAACTGATGTAAGAAATATAAACATTATGTGTTGCAAACATATACAAAAGGCGGGGTCAAGAGATGGGTGGAGGAGAAGAAGGGAATAGAAAGGGGATGAAAAAATTAAGATGCGTTATGTTCATGTACTAACTTTACACAAGGAATGTAAATATTATATACCACAAACATGTCCCAATAAAAAATATACATTAACAATGTAAATACTTAATAAAGTGCCCAGCACAAAACAACTGCTTAGAAAATTATCCAGATCCCTAAAGTCATGTAATTTGATTCCCTTATTTTAGATGAGAAAACTGACACACAGAGAGGTTAACTTGATTAACATTCTTTTCTTTACTCACTTTCTTAAGGTACAGTATTTGAAGCTACAGTTTATATTTCCTGGAACTCTTTTTCCCTTGACTTAGTGGTACTCCACTTTTTTTGAGTTTCCTTGTTTTCACTTACCTTTTCTATTGCTGTGCCTTACATGTCAGCTTCCTAGGGTTTTATGCTACCCTTTTCTTACCCTCATCCCCTGAATGACATTTCATTATCATCACAGGACTTTAACCATCACCACCTTTTAATGATAAATACTAAATATGTCTTTTTCCTGAGCATCAAACTTCTCTGTATATAGCACACTCCTAAATCAGTCACATACACAAAACAACATTTTTCTCATAATGGTTGCCATTTACTCTATATTAATGTGTGCTAAATAAATGGTACCAACCTTCAATTCATCTGCTGAACTAGAGCCTGTGTGCTACCTTGTTCCTCTCTTATCCTATCATCTTAAGTCACTCAGCTCTGTTGATTTTATCTCCTCCTCAAATTTGTTCCTCCTTTCTAGTTCTACTGTTACTATCTCAGTTTACTTCCTTGTCATATCTTGTCTGGATTAGTCAATAGCTTTGTAATATTACAGATTTCCCTTCTTCTACCATTGTCTTTTCATGGAATGCTCCTCTCATGTTGACCTGTCTAGCTCCTATTAGGCTAGGATTCCATTCCACTATGGAACTTCAAGGCAAGTTCCTTCCATAGTACTTACTTTTTTTTTTTTTTTTTTTTTTTTTTTTTTTGCGGCACCGGGGATTGAACTCACAACCTCGCGCCTGCCAGGGCAGGCGCTTAAGGCACTGAGCCAAACTCCCGGCCCTGGTTTTTTGAGGCAGGGTCGCACTATGTAGCTCAGGCCGGCCTTGCGCTCACGTTGTAGCCCAATCCGGCCTCGAACTCACAACGCTCCACCTACCTCAGCCTCCAGAGTGCTGGGATTAAAGGCGTGCGCTATCACGCCCGGCTCATAGTACTTACTATTTAGAACTTAACTGGGTTTATTCTTCTGCCTCTTTCAATAGATAATAAGCAATTCAAAGCAGGGATTTCTTTTTATTCTGTACATCTATAGCTCAGGATAGTACATGGCTCACTATAGCCTATTGACTAGTATATATGACTAAATAAATGAATGAAATGAATGAGAGAAGAAATTCAGTAGGTTATTGTATCTTGGTATTATTTAATATATTTCTAAAGCTTGATTAGAAATATTTTTTAAAGTCCATGTTGAAAAACAGAACACACATTATGCATTAAAAAAAACACTAGTGTTTTATAGGGAGGAAAAATATCTAAGAGAAATAATTTATAATCTTAAAAACACTATACAAAGATGAGTATTATCCTACTACATTTTTGAACTAAAGGTTACCAGTATACAGGCCTCAGTAAACTTGACAAAAAGCATGTATTCACAATGGCTAAACTGCTACGATATTTTAAGTAGTCGACAAAGACAATATTAATCTTTAAACATCTAGAGGATGGGGGCTCTTCTCTTGTGTTAGAAAAAATGATTTAAGTTAAATTTAAGAATTAGCTTCTGAACCCAAATGAAAATGATTCCTGATATCAGAATAAATGTAAACACACACAAACATATGTATGTGCAGGGGTCATAAAATTCTAGCATACAACCTATTTTTGTATGTCCCAGGAACTAGGAATAGTTTTATTTTACATTTTTAAAGGAATATTAAAGGGGAAGCAGCAGTAGCAGCGACCACAGATGGCATGCAAAACTAAAAATGTTTACTCCTGGTACATTACAGAAGTTTCCTGACCACTTACATATGGCATTTCTTAGGTAGAAAGATAATAGGCTCTCTTCAACTTCTTAAAAAAAATTCTTTTCAGTTCACCCCAAGAATGTTTAAGAATCATTTCAAGAGAGCTCTTTTCTAATATTTTTATTCTAATTAATTCTCTACATTTTGCTGCAAAATAATGGTAGAAGCTTGAACAAAATAACTAGAATTCACTGTACTTATTCTAGATTTTGTCACTTAAAATGACAGCACAGTGAACAGTCTGAAAAGATATTCAAATTATTTACAATCAGTTTGTGAATTTTCAGGCACATAAATATCTTCTTACCTGAAGTCCTTTTACAAAGTTTTGAATTGAGAAATCATGATATAAAAAGATGTTGGTCAGAACCTGTAACACTTTCTCACTTATTTTAAAGGGAAATTGAGTTGTAAGAAGTAGCTGAAAGAGATTAAGGGTGGGCAGGTAGAAATTCTTTTGTTACTCTTGACTACTCATGAATATTAAGTATAAATAATGAAACAAAGAATGGTACTATGACATGGTAAATATGAAAGTAATAGCTAGTTTCTCATAGGTCAAATGTCAATCAAAATTTTAACTGAATTTATTCTAGAGTAACAACAAAAAGAAGCAATTCATATACTATAACCTTAGAACCAAAGATGTCCACCATCCTCCATCTAATTTTTAATTTTTAAAAACACTGCCTATGAATTATATAAATTTTTTTTCTCTATATCAGAAGCCACTAATGGGGCTGCAGCTTTTGATAATTTTTGTCACAAGATTTCTTTTCCATCCCTAGTCAAATTAATGAAGAATTAAAGATTATGTACTTAGTTGAAAAACACAAAATTAATCACTTATGTTTTAAAAATTTAGAATAACTAAATTTAAATTACTTGGTTAATTTTCAATGGTTTAGTGATGTTCTACACCTGAAAATGAAACACTCCTACAATGCCCTTGAGGAGAGGGGAATGAAACCCAGAGAGTACTGAACTACATCCCCAATACTTTTTAAAAAAAATTCTATTTTGTGAGAGGGTCTCATTAAGTTGCCCAGTTTGTCCTTGAACATGTGATTCTCCTGTCTCTGCCTCTCTAATAGTTGATATTACAGACATGTGACACCATATCTGGCTCATACAAGGCTTCTTAAAAAAAAAACATAATGACAGATGGCAATTAAATTTGACTATGCCCATGAAATATTAAATGTTATAGGTGAAAAAATTTTCCCGAATGGGTCAATAGATTAGGTGTATATCACTTATGGAAAAATTGTACAAGTGGTTAGTAAATAAGTGAAAAGACTGTCTTAGTTACCTTATCCAACCAACATAAATAAGGTTTAAAAGAGTATGGGAAAAATATGTGGAAATTCAACACTAAACTTGTGGAAGTTCAACATTTTGCCAGGCACACACCCATTATCCCACATACTTGGGAGGCTGAGGTGGAAGGATTACTTTGAGGTCAACCTGGGCAATGGAAGGAAGGACATATGGCCAGATGAAGAGGTGGACTGGGAATGTAGCTTAATGTACAGCATCTCTTAAGTTCAATACCCAATACCACCCGCACAAAAAAAGAACTGTATTTCTTTTTAGATAGAAACATTATAGTAACTGAGAAATTTTTAGTATTTGTCAAGAGCAGCATGACTGTCAGTTAAGAAAGATTCCATTACAAACTTCAAATCATTTTATATAAAATTTAAGAACAAAATACATTGATACTGTTCTAGAAAGTCTATAAATTCTGTAAAAATTTATTTTAAAAGCCTTTAATTTTCTACTGAGTAATAAGATACACATACATAGATATTATAACTCTTTTTATGAAGCTTGTGTTTTACTTGAAGAGATGATTCTATACAAATTTATCCTAAGATTATATATTCATTACATAAAAATATTAAAATATGCAAAGGAATATAGTTACTATAATACTCTGAGAAATAGAGGTTTATCATTACCATTTATATGTACAATCTATTTCTGGCAGTTTTATTTTCATCCTAGGCCACTGGTAACACTTTTTCTTTTTACCTTGTCAAGGACTGTAGTCAGGTGCTCTTTGCAAGACAAAGATTGGAACAGTTCTATACATAACAGAGATGAGACTGCATGAGGAAGCAATCGGTGGATAATAATAGGAGATGTGGCGATTCCAAAAACCAGAATTAGTGGAAATTCATGTAGATGTTGACTAGTTTTTAAAGAAAGAAACAAAAGGTGAAATTTGTTTAGCAAATACATTTCAATACATATTTTAAGATATGACAGCTTTATTTTAATGTCTACTTTGTAAGACTGCTAGTGAGCATCATTCCAAAATACAGTACTAAAATTTTCTAGGTCATTCATTTTCTTCTAAAGTAATTTGAACCTTGTTCTAGTTGTGAAATCAATTTAATAATGCGTCCTTAAAAAAAAAACTTTTTTTTTTTTTTTTTTTTTTTTAACAGCACTAGGAATTGAATGCAGGGATTTAGCACTGAGCTATCTCATGAGAAAGACAGTCTCTTTCTATCAAAGGAGATATTTAGTGTAAATCCATTTTATACAAATCTCTGTTTTTCTTTAAAATCCTATTTTTATAAAATGCACATGAGGTTGTTTCACCATTCCTTAGAAAGACAAGTTAAGACAAAGGGCCACACACCAGTCTACCTACCATAAATTTTGTGTGTAACAAAAAGATTCCTGAGTCACAGGATCTGTTCTGCCCACCAACTAGGACAATTTAAGAACTAGCCAACTCTAAGGCCATGCTCCTTACCAAGGAGCATGGCATAGTGACAACAGTGTGACAGTACAGGAAATAAAAACACAGCAGACTATTTGTGTGCTGGCTGGTTTTGTTTAGTTCAGTCATGCACCCTTCTGCAGAAGAAAAGCCTTGCTGAGATACTTGCAAGGTATGTTTCTTTATTTTGTTTGTGACACGAGAAATTTTGTGTGACAATCTCCAGCCTTTTTTTTCAGTTTTTATTTTGAGATGGTGTCTGTCTAAGTCGGTAAGTTGTCCATGCTGGGCTCAAACCTGCAATCTTTCTGCCTCAGTCTCCCAGAGTGCTGGGTTACAGGGTGTATCATCATGACTAGCTGCATCCTTCTACTTTATAAACAGGAATACAGAGATTATGAAAGATCAAGTGATTCCTTAAGGGTGTCCAACTTTAATTGTTCTAAAATGTGTTAGATATATTCAATTAACTTCTCATCCAAAGTCTGACCTACAGTATTCCTTATAATTGGCCATCCGGTCTATGCTTTCAGAATTCAGTGACATGAAGCTCATTAATTTTCAAAGGAATATATTCTATTTATAGTCATTTGTGATAGACATTGTGTTACCCAGCTGTAACAGCCAAGAGTTAGGAAACTGCTTACACATATGTAAAATGTGTGTGTGTGTGTGTGTGTGTGTGTGTGTGTGCGTGAGAGAGAGAGAGAGAGAGAGAGAGTGAGAGAGACAGAGGAGACAGAGACAGACAGACAGGGTCTCTATAAATTGCTAAATTATCTAGGCTGGGCTTGAAATTGTGACCCTCCTTCTTTGGTTTCCCATAGTGGTGAGATTACAAGCATGTGCCACTATGCCCAACTGTAAGATGTCTTTTTAATGTACATCATTAAAAAATGTTATATCTCTTCTTGCATTCTTATCCCCAGCATATTAAACACAAAAGACTTCTACTATGAAATAAAACTATTATTATTATTATCATTATTTTGGTACCAGGGATCAAACTCACAACCTCACACCTGCCAGGCAGGCACTTATACCACTGAGCTAAATCCCCAGCCCTTAAACCTATTGTTTTTGAGGGCTATTGCAACTCCGAGTCATCTGTATCATGGTTAATGACTTTTGTCTGTTCTTTCCCACTAGTGAGTGTTCTTTAGTATTTCAGCTGTTTGCCGTTCTACCTTCATAGGTGTAAAACACCTGGGTTCTCTTGCTGCTTTAAATTCTTTTTAATCTTTGATAGTTAAAGTAGTCCCAAATCTTAGCTCCTAAAGATGTAGGGTCTTTTTTTTTTTTTTTTTTTTTTTGTCACTTGCACTGTACTAGGCACTTTCCCACCACAGTAAACAGTTCGGTGTTAGCATTAAGACAAGCCCGGACTGGGGATATAGCTCAGCAGCACAGGTGTCTGCCTTGCAAGTGCCAGGTTGTGAGTTTGATCCCCAGTACCAAAAAAAAAAAGACAAGCCCTAGGATAGGCAGGGCCTGGGATGTGGCTCATTGCAGGGCTTGCCATTGTTTATGAGGCCTTGGGTTCAATTCCCAGTGTGGATACCCCTCTAAACAAAAACCCACTTAAAAAAAGTCATAGGATTTAGTACTGTGCGTTGATGGAGGAAAACCACCTACACTGTCAAAATAAGAATTTTTAGTATATTAGTAAATTATAATTCAACATTGTTTTAAGCAAGTGTAGCCATATCTAAAAAGGCAAATTCACATATAGGAGATATCAAGGACATTCATTACATTCCAAAAGATAATAGCACAGGAAATGCATTTGATGTGATTTTAAAACATGGTTACTTTAATTCTGACTCCTTCCAGGATCTTCCTGGAAGAACCAGTGATATTGTGAAAGTAGTTTCTCTCTAAAAATATTGTATGAACATGTTATTTAGAAAATATTCTTGGTAAGAAGAGCTATATGCAACCTTGAGCCTCTTCTGTATCAAAAAATAAGGCCCAATAAAAATATCTCAACCTGTGACAGTTTATTCATTTAATGGACTAAAGTAAGAGATAACTTTGATGAGATAAACTACATTTTATAGTGTATTATCCTGTTAATTAAAAACATGCCAACATTCTGGAAAGTCTGGACAAGAGGACTCCAAATTCAAATTCAGTCAGTCCACAGAACTTAGTGACTTAGTGAGACCCTGTCTCAAAATAGAGAAAAGGGGCTGGGGAGGTAGCTCTGTGTAAGGCTCCGAGTTCCATCTGCACTACTAGATAGTGGGGAGTTGGGGGGGTGAGGATGGGAAGCAAGGAACAGGCTAAGTGTCTTTTTCACTCTTGAGTCAAAAAACAAAATGAAAAATCTATAGTGGTCTTTGAACGTTCAATTACAAAAGACTTAAAGCAGTTTGAATCCCATAAAATTGGCCTTAAAATGATTTTACTTTTTAAGTGAAAAGTAATGCTTTCTTAACACAAAAAGAGAATCTTGCATAAAAACCAAGTGACACACCATCTACCTGGTAATTGTTATGAAGTCCTGAAGTACTTTAGTGGTGAAGCTTTCCATATTCTTTAAGATAAGCACAACAGGAGGAGACTGCCATTGACTCTTGCTTGGCATTTTTTCATCTGTCTTCTTAAGTCATTGTGGAAAGAAGGAGTTAAAAGTAAGCCTCACCACCCAAAAAAGACTACAATTCTATATCATATTGAGTTATTTTCCTTTATATTTAACAATGACAGTGTTTTGTTTTGCTTTTTCCCACATAATAAGAGAAATCCACTCCAACAGTTACGAGTGGAATCTTTCTGTGTCAGACACGAGAATAATAGTAAGAAAAAGCTTCAGCAAAATCTATAACTCATGAAGTATTTTTATTTTCTGCAAATAAAATGACAAGAAAACATAGGAAGAGGAGAGAATTTTCTACAAACTGACTTTTCTGTTGGTAGAAAGTTAGTATTTTTAATTAAAAAGCATAATAAACATGTTACTTGCTGCTCTGCTACTGTGCCATTCAAGCTTGAAAAGGGCCCTAGATATCATCTGGTTCAATTTAGATAACCAGAAGTAATGTTTGATTTCTAGAGAATCATAAATTGTTGATCAAATGAAGGTGTTTTGGGTGAGGTACTTTGGGTAAGCATTAGACCTAGTTTAGCCTCTATACGAAAGAAAACAAAACTTCACTTATGTTAACTTTAGCAAAAATATTGATGGGAAAATGTCACTACAGTATTTTTTTGCCCATACTGTCTATTTGCACTGTATTATAAATTAAGTCTGTAGTTTTACAGTGCAGTTACATAGGAATCATTCATTTTCAACAAATTGTCAGAATAAAATTTTATTTTAGGTATTTATTTATCAAATATATTTTACTTAAAGAGCAGATTCCACAAGAACTCTAAGAATGGGACAAATTACACTTATAAAAAATAACACATTATTATTCCCCACAGGAATAAATTGACAGTGGGACCTGGTAGTGTGGTTGTACTGCACAAAAGCAAATAGTGAATAACTTAAGAGAAAATAAATTAAAGTTATAGTTGTTGCTAGAGAGAGAATCTACAACAGAACAAACTCCTGATACTTTCTTTTGTCACTAGATGACATTCTCCAGAAATATAATGTCACCTTAAGAACCTAAGCCCTTATCAGAAATTAGGCTGCATACTAATAATAGAACACTTTTTAGATTCTAGTAGCCTTAGAAAAAAGTATCATTAAATTGATACCTAGTGGGGTATAAACATATGCTTATTAGAACAAAAAAAGTAGACTATTTAATATAACTCCGAGTCCCATATGCCAATTTTCTATAAGAAAATCCTCAGTTTACCTGTGTGACAGTCATATACCAACTGGAAAGTGAATCCATTGAACAATGTGTCTTTTTCTGGGTGACCTGAACACTTTCCCCTTCTTTGAGTTTTATATCTACAGAGCAGTCCATTAACTGTGAGACCAACTTTTGTAAAAAATGTTTCATATCTGCAGAATATAAAAAGAAAGTCTTATCTCCTCTTAAGACAAATTAAAGTCCATGAAACTTCTTTAACAGTTTATATTACATTGGGAAGAATGCATTTTTCTATTATTTATCATCACTATAATTAAAGTAACATTTGACATACTGTTAAGGCTCATTAATCACCTCTCCTTAATATTTAAATTTCATTGGCTCACACTGACTAGACCAAGTACTATCTATAATGAAAGTGTTAAAGGAAATATAAATATAAAAACTATAAATAAATTGCTTGTTTTTTTCAGATGCAATTTGCTATGTAGCCTAGGCACCTTGAACTCACAGTGAACCTCCTGTCTAGCCTGCCAACTTCAGGGATTGCAGGCATGCACGATCATGCCTAGCAATTATTTCAGAAATATGTACTTAAATTACAGTAAACAACAAAAGGATTTCAAGGCCTCCCAAAAAAGCATCAAAAATGTTATTTACATGAATTATCTTACTGATTACAAATCTTCCTTCATTATCATTTTTAAACATGTCTTAGGGCTTTTACTTAATTCCAATCCATTTATGAATATGAAACTAACATAAACACATAAAATCCTGGTATCAGTCCAAATCCAAACAACTTATACTAATATTAGTTACACATTCTTTATGATTTGATGGCTTCAGATATTCAAGATTGGCTCCGACAACTATTTTTACCACAGCAGACTTTCAAAGTAAGAAAATAAGATGACTTATAGCTATAAATAAGAACCCACAGTTTAATCTGTTTGGTTAAATAAGAGCTTATCATTCCCCAATTCTCAACTTCCTGTTTCAAATTTTTGTACATAATAAAGTTTCCCCGGGGTTAGGAACAATCTTGCAAAATGCATGGACTATTCTTGGCAGTGCAGATAATATAGTATGTGGCAGGAATGCACCCAGAATAAAGTAAGCAAAATTTATCAATATTCAAGATTATTCTGGGGCCCAGTAAACCTTACCCTGCCAGATACGTAGCACTATGCCCTTACCACAAATAAGAAGGGAGTAAGAAACTGAGAGAGACAGAGACACAGGAAGAGAGAGAGAGTAATAGACAAATTGAGGATCAAAATTATTTTGTAACATTCTACCAATGTAATTACAGCATTTACATTTTACCTGGACAATCTTTAGCTTGTAAAGAGATTACATATGGTGTGATATTATTCTGAAGGGCCTCTGTTAGACTTCTGAATATTAAATCATGATCTGTGACATTCACGCCTATGGGATAATACATCATCAATATTACAACATTATTTTTATTAATAATTTAACAAAAGATATTTAACATATCAAGTAAACTACTAAGTAAAAATATTTTTAAAAACATGATTTTAACAGAAATCAAGATAACACACTACGTAAATGAAGAGCTATCATGCTATACTGACGCAAGGATTTGGATCCTGAATGTCCTGCAAAGGGTAATGTGTTAAACGCTTGGTTGCCGGGGATTTAGCTCAAAGGTGTAAGTGCCTGCCCAGCAGGCACAAGGTTGTGAGTTTGATCCCTGGTACCAAAAACCAAAACCAAAACCAAAAACAAAAACCCAAAAAACCAAAACCAAACCAAAACAAACAAAAAATGCTTGGTTCATCACTTGTGGCACTTACTGGGAGGTAACAAGGCCTTCAGAAGGTGGGACTTAATGGAAGTACAGGAAGATACTCTTGAAGTGGATGAGACGACCCTTTGTCCTTCATGTCTTTCTTTGCTCCCTGGCTGCCATAAGGCAAGTAGTTTTGCTCTACCACACACTCTGCCATGATATGCTGCCTCAGAATGGGCCCCAAAACAACAAGTTAAGGACCAAGGACTGAAACTTCCTTGGGTGAAAATAAATGTTTCCTCCTTATAAACTGAATATTGTGAGCATTTTATCACAGTATTAGAATGCTAACACAACTGATGTGTCCAGAAAGATATTCTTTCTTTAAAAAATTACTGAAGATATGAAGCTGACCTTTGAAAATTAGGGGTAATTTCATTACATTGTCAAATTCATAAAGAGTTCTTTAGTCATTCAAGTATAAGGGTTTGCTATGGAGTCTAGTCTTACTCTTACCCTGACTTAAATATTGAGGAGAATCCAACCATAATACTATTAACAATCTTAGCACGAAGTATGTAAAATGTATACTAAGTTGATTTCTGCAAAAAGAGAAAATTTGAAATTACAAAGTTCTGCTATTTATCAAACTACTCATTTTCTTCCACAAATCAGTTTTAGTACTACTCTGCATACAGTTATCTGAGTTGTGTAGAAATTTCCCCACTTCTTTAGGAATAATGTCGTTAATTGATACTTTCCCTAGCATAACAATCTGCGATTTCTAGAAACTCTTTTGGCACTTAGGATGTATCAGCAGTACATACAAGTCTACAAACCGCTTGAGACTTTTTGTTGTAAAACTTCCATTACTTGGAAAAAAAGAAAAATTTAAGAATCATTCAGGCCAGCAATAAGTTTTCCCTTCTCCCAGGAAAGCCAAAAACTAAAAATTATTACCAGATCATTTTTTTATTTTTGTGTTTTTAAATTTCTTTTTATGATCAGCAGACTATTTTTTAAATGTTCATGGGCTTTTCTGAAAATAGAAGACATGCAATAGTGCTTATACCCTGTACAAAATACGTCTTTGGGATCATGCTATTTTAGCATGCATCGCAATCTATGGCTGTAATTATTGTTGTCTTTCACAATCTGACTTCATAAAAGCTATTTAATTCTATGTTGCTATTTAATTCTTTCTTTCTTTCTTTTTTTTTTTTTTTTTAAACTAAGAGGCTGTCTCACTATGCAGCCCAGGTTGCCCCTGAACTTGTAGTTATCCTCCGGCCTCAGATTCCTGGCTGCTAAGATTCCATGTGTGCACCACCACCACCTGGCAACATGGTGTTTCTTGAAACAATACACGTATCTATTGCAAACAAGATAACCAACCATGTCTTTTGCTGGAAAAAATTCTCAAGTCATAATTTTAAAAAATGTGATTTCCATTAATTTCTGTTTTCCTTTTTGGCAATAGGCAGAGCAGGGTCTTAAGCCCTTCAAAACTACCTATTTTCTTGATTGTGTCTCTTGAACCTAACTTCAACTGCTGCATACTGGCAGCAGAGAAACAAAGCACCCAACAGTATAAGTGGGGTATTCATAAATGGAAACAAGTTTTAAAATTATATAGTGGGAAAAGCTGGGCATGGTGGTGCATACCTGTAATCCTAGCACTCAGGAGGCTGAGGCAGGATTATTGCCAAGTTTGAGACCAGCCGGGGCTACCAAGTGAGCTCAAGATCAGCCTAAACTGTATAGTGAGACTTTGTCTCAAAAAAAGTAAAAAAAAAAAAAAAAAAAATTACACACACACATACACATACATACACACACACATAGTGGGCTGCCTTGCCATTGGTCCAAAACATAAAAATCACTCCACTGAATCTTCTTACTCAGGGTGGTTCTGGCCATCAGCTGAAAAGCTATTAGGACTACAAGATTCAGGTTTCACCCTATACCTGCTAACAAAAATCTGTATTTTTAATAAAACTTTTCTGGTTATTTGTATGCACATTAAAGTTTGAGAAGTATTGTCCTGAATATAAGGAATAAGAGGTAACAGAATTAGAAATGGTATTAAACAAGATAATTTATCTTGGAGTCTAGCAGGAAAAAAACTCTAAATAAATAACAAATTGGAAATGAAATGACCAGTGTGTTTGGAATTCAAATAAATTCTGTTCTGTTTTTCAAAAGGAATGAAGGAAATCTTCAGGGATAAGGGCATATGGCTCAGTGACAGAAAACATGTTCAGCCTGTTTATGGCTTTGAGTTCATCCCTACCATGTCCTCATCTCCAAAAAAGGTGAAAGGAGGAAAAAGAAAGAAAGAAAGAGAGAGAGAGAGAGAGAGAGAGAGAGAAAAGAAATTTCCTGATATTCCAGAGACTTTTTTGTATATAGTTCATCCAAACCCTTTCCTAGGCAGTATTAATAAAACAATATGCAACTGAAAAACTAAGCACAGGGAAATAAAATTAATGTTAGATTAATTCCATTAAAGATGATTTTTTTTGAAAAGGTACAAAAATCACATCTACTAACATATTGGTGACTTCTTTACTGCCCAGTCCAAATCTCATATACTGTCATATATATATACGAGGAAAAAGAATAAAACAACTAATTCTTTTTTTGACAAAAAGTTGAACAGAACACTTGCTGGGTCACTTTGTTTTAATTTACATTTGTATGATCAGTATAATGAACTTTTACTGATTTTGAAGTGTGCAAACTACAGTTTAATTCTATAAATAAAAGATACAAAAAAAAGAGGTTTATCTGAACAAGTTATTCCTACTATTCTCAACAATAAAAACAATTAAAAATGTATGCATGAATAAACACATACATACCAAGAACAAGAGCAGCCGTTGGAATTTCTTTAAGTTTTACTTGACAGGCCCAGTCTCTTGAATTCTTCTGGAATCCGGAATGAGACTTTTGTAGAAATTCAATCAGACTGTTGAACAGGTTTTTATTTAATTCCTCTTGTAGTCGCTGCAAATCACAATACTTTATGAATTACTATCAGCAGCAGCATTTGGATGTGTCTTTCCTGGTGTAAGGAAGTTAAAAATTTCCTTTTTCCTCTGAACACTCAATAACTTTAATCTATGAAATAAACTGGCAAGATATTAACAGGGAGAACAAAGCATACATATGTATTAACATCAAATGAGCAACACACAAAATATGAGACTCAAAGAAAAGGCAAGATGGGTGAAGCCTAAATTTCATTTTACAGAAAGAAATAGGTATTTGTGGATAATGGGTAAGGAGGATAGGGTAGGGAAGTGGCAACAACACATTACATAAGGGAGGGTGGAACATGTACTAAACAAAGGAAGCCCGCATGGAGAGCTTAGCAAGATCCTGCCTAAAAATAAATTAAAAAGGGGCAAGGATGTTGCTCAGTGTTAGAATGCTTGCCTAGACTGTACAAGGTACTGGCCCAGCACAACAGGAGGGGAAGAAAAAGAAGGCCATTTACGGCAACCTCATTTTGTGCTAACCTTTCTCTTTTTCTTATGAAAAGTTTATTCCTAGGTAAATAGGGTATATGAGATAGAGAAGCTTCTGTCTCTATCCACTGTTTACTAATGTTGATAGATGTAAATTTCTTTTTGCAAACAGTTTTTCAGAGACATTCCTCTGTATATAACATTGTGGAATAGCCATTTGGAAGTACACTAAAGAAGTATATTTTAGTGTGACCTTTCTGATCTCCCTTATTGGTTTTGGAAAAAAATTAGTTATGGATTCCATTCAAAGATTACAGGTAAAATGATTAGAAGATGGATAAAATACAAAACAAGTTTTTCCTTTAAATCTCTAGCATTCTTAGCGGGGCATGGTGGCGCATGCCTTTAATCCCAGCACTCTGGAGGCTGAGGTAGGTGGAGTGTTGTGAGTTCGAGGCCGGCTTGGGCTACAACGCTAGCACAAGGCCAACCTGAGCTACATAATGTGACCCTGCCTCAAAAAACTAGGGCTGGGAGTTTGGCTCAGTGGTTTAAGTGCCTCCCTGGCAGGTGTGAGGTTGTGAATTCAATCCCTGGTGCTGCAAAACAAAAGCAAAAACAAAAATAAAGCAAAACAAAAAAATCTCTAGCATTCTTTATTTTGGTAAGACTGACTCGGGGTTTGTCTATTTTGTTTAATCTTTTGAAGAACCAACTCTTTGATTTATGGAGTTTTTTTTGTTTGTTTGTTTCAATTTCACTGATTTCTGCTCTGATCTTTATTTCCTCATTAAAAATTCCTCTCACTTATTAAGACTGATGAGGGGAGGCAGAGCACCAGGGAGAAAAGTGAAGAAACAAGGAGAGCACAATGGGGCTTGAAAACAATCAAAGTATGTAATGTGTATGTACTAGTATATCAAAACGAAACTCACTATTCTGTATTAATTCTGTACTAATAAAAATTCTCTCATTCAGTCACTTAACAAATATTTATTTACTAATCACCTTATGAATGCCAATTTCTACCCCAAGAAAATAATCAGGTGAGAAGATTTATAATTAAAATACAAGACAGTAAAGGAGCCAAGAGTAGGACCATCTAAACTAGCAGATAATGCATTTGAACCAAGGCATTAGTGTAAGTGTTAAGAAGGTGACAGGGACTTCCTCCAAGATGGCCGCCCAGATGACACCGTGACAGGGAGGCTCCCTGAATATACCATCAAAATGCTGGAATATAAACTAATATAATAACAGAGAGAAGGAAAAAAGAGGGAGATGGGTCCTCTGGACCCAAGAAGAATCTAAAACGAGAACTGTAGCCCATGGAAAGAGTAAAAGAATGAAATAAA